>AWOL01S0104167.1:0-18203 GCA_000715115.1 Nicotiana otophora | reverse complement strand
CTTCCGCATTTACTTTTCAAATTCTTACTCTAGTTTGGATTCCCGACCTTGTCGTTATCAGGTCTTGCGTTCGCGAAGTATATCTGGATGACTGGTAAAGTTTATTCTTTGCATTAGCAAAGAAGGCTATGCGTTCGCGAAGGTCTATGGAGTTTGTGCATCACGATCGCGAAAGGGGACTCGCGTTCGTGTAGAAGGATGAGGCCGGTGGGGGCACCAAGCTTGCAAGCCTTCGCGTTTGCGGGAGATGGGTCGTGTTCGCATAGGGATTGGTTCAGTGGTCATCGTGTTCGCGAGGGAGGTCTAGCGTTCGCGTAAGAGTGTTTTGGAAGCTGAGGATTTTGTGCTTGTAATGAATTCCTATACCTTGTAATGATTGTACTAAGTTGGTTGTGGCTAGATTCGAGTCGTTTGGAGGCCGATTCGCGAGGCAAGGGCTTGTTGGAGTTGTGATTTGCGCAGTTTGAGGTAAGTATCACTTCTAAACTTTGTATTTAGGGTATGAATCCCTGGATTTTGCGTTATATGGTTGGTGTTGAGGTGACGCACATGCTAGGTGACGGTTGTGTAAGCGTGCACCGTGGTAATTGTGACTCGGTTGATTCCATGGTACTGTGTAGTTATCAAATCTTGTTGCTATTCATGTAATCCCTACGTGTTAGAGTAATTGAGCTGCGATGCATATTAGAAATCATGCTTAGGCTATATGCTTATTCTGTGGGGACCCACTAAGGTCATTTATGTTGTTGAGTTATTTGCTTAAATTGAAATTATGTACTCAGTCACATTCATCATTTGCATATCATATCTCAATCTATGTTATCATTTATTGTTACATCATGTTATCATTGGTTGGGTTGATTGGCATGAGATTTGTGTGCCTGAGAGACTAGGGAGATTGATGACTGAGTTGGGGCCTGCCGGCTAGCCTGTGACTGAAATTTATAGGATCGGGTTTCACGCCCCAACACGCTTTATTGACACATTTATGGGATCGGGCAGCATGCCGCACCATACCATGTTAGCATATATTAGCGCTTGGGCAGGATCCGCCCCTCCAGAGTCTGACATACCAGTAGTGAACGCATGTACCGTTGAGTACTGAGTGCGAGTGCTGAGTGATTGAGAGTGCTAAGTGATTGAGCGTGCTGAGTGAGATTGAGTACTCTGAGAGTGTGAGTACATGAGTCTATTATTGTGTTGCATTACATGTAACATACATATTTGACATATAGGCATGGAGACGTAACATTCCTCATGTTGGTTATTGATAAGTGGTGATTTTGACTGCTTATTAGCACCTTTTAGCTTTTGTTTTAGTCGGAAAGTATTGAATTATGCTCCCGGAACTAATGAAATTATGCAAAATTGCAGGAATGCTGGAAGTTTGGTCTCCCGAGATGAAGCACAAAATTGTGGCCCGCAGAAGGAACTCTGCGACCACAGAAGAAATTGCGGACCGTAGAAATCCATCTGCGGCCGCAAAACAAGAAGGAAAATGTAGCAGACCTTTCAACAATGTGCGGACCGCACATGAATTGTGCGACTATAGAACTGGACTAAGAGTCAAAGATGAGAGAGTATGCAAAAAGACCAAGCCTAGGAGCCTTTGTGAATTGCGGGCCGCACAAGAATTGTGCAGCCGCAGAAGATTGCCTCGCGGCCACAGTTCAGAAATGTGTGGCCGCGGAACTCCACTTGTTGCCAGTTGAAGAAATCTGCGGACCGCACATGGAATTGTGCGGCTGCAGAACCTCCCGAGGGGCATTTTTGTTCGAGATTTTCGACCCTGTATAAATAGATGAGTTTCACAAAATTAGGTCAAGTTTTGTATATCTGAAGTTGCCGTAGCCGTTTTTCTTTACTACTTTAGGATGTTTTACATTATTTTGGTGTATTTACATTAGATTGCATTATTTTAATCTTCCATTATGAGTTTAATTAGCTTTTATTGTTTAGTTTCTTCAAAACCCATTATGAGTAGTTAGACTCTTACTAAGGCTGTGACCCAACCCTAGTGTGTAAACCTTATGGGTATCTAATTTAGTGTTTGCTTATGATTGGGTGTTGATTATTTTGCTTAGCTCATGCTTCAATTTTAGAATTAATGGTTGCAAACATTGATTTATGCCTAATTGACTTAGTCTCTACTTGAGAAAGAGGGACCTAGTCTAGGATAAATTAGCTAACAAGGAATTGGGTCAATTGAGAGATTGATTAACCAAAATAAAGGGTTCAACCTAGAGATAGTAATAACCCGACTTAAGCTCTTATCAACTATTTTTGTTGATACCCATTTGGTCTTGAGAAATCCAAATCGGGCAAAATCACTCTCTGACCGAGAGGTATTTAGTGGGTAGTATAGAGTTGAATGGTTGAAAGTACTAACGAAGCTATATATATAGTGTGAAAGGTTAAGAGTTGAATATAAAATATAATTTAACTTCTGTGTTCCTTGCGTGCAAAAATAAAAAAGGTTTTTGGGTGTATCATTAGCAAACCGAGGAAGGGTCGGTCATAAGGCCCACACCCGAAACTACGCGTGCCGGTGTAGGGGTGGATTGTGATTACTCTCTCCTTATTTGGGATAAGATTGAAATATTGATGTGATTATGATTATTCCCTTTAATTGGGATGAGATTAATATTAGCTGTGAATTGGAAAGTCAACCCACACAGCATATGTGGGAAGGAGGCCTAGTCAATCGGGTGAATATCGGACGCCATGTTGCGCACATGGTGGTACTACTCTTTGCAACACCTTTTTTCGCATCACATGTTAAACCACATTGTTTGTAGGGAGATGGCCTAGCCGATCGGGCGTGATCGGACTCCGTGCTAAAAATACGGTGATTTATCGGTGCTAATGATCTCCCAACCAAAAATATATATATTGTTTTCGTATTTTGAAAGTTGTTATGTTTTACCTTGGCATTTGGATATTGTTGATTGTGACTTGCTATTTCTATGGTTTTTCCCTTTATTATATTGGCATTCTTTTTTGAAAGAGGACCTTTAGCTTTACATACTAGTACTATTCCATATGTACTAACGTCCCTTTTGCCGGAGGCGCTGCATCTTCAATGGATGCAGGCAGTTCGTCAGCGGGCGGTTTTGATCCTCGTTAGCAGTTATATTCAGCAGATTTTGGTGAGCCCTACTATGTTCCGGGCTTCATGTAATTTGACATTGTACTTTATATTTTGAGGTATAGCCGGCACTTCCATTCTTCTTTTCTGTTGTACTTAGAGGCTTCATAGACAGGTTATGGGTGGTGTTTGATGTTGGGAATTAAACTAGTAAGTGTTAGTGTTTGGGCAAATATTTTTTTCATCATATCTAATAACTTGTAATATTTTTGGAATCATAAATGAATATCTTTTAGTAATGCAAAAAGATTGTGGAACACTTGACTCTTCTCATGTCTATCACTTGTACTGATTCTTATATTGATAATGGGCAATGTTGGGTAGAAGGCATCTAGTAGGCTTGCTTAACCGGGGTATCTCGGTTGAGCATCGGTCGTGCTCACCGAGGTCGGGGCGTGACAATTGATATGCCGCTCCCTTTAGCTGGAACATAGTAAAAGCAACCCCACTCGTCTCCACAATACCCATAGTGTGAAGAATGTGGTGGCACTCCTTAAGAAAAGCATATGCATCCTATGAAGCCAAACCACTGAAATTAAGAGGGTGGTACCTCTTGAACCTCTCGAGCCTAAGCTGCTCCTCTTCAAATGCTGCCACCCTAACCACGGGCTGAACCGGAACAATAGGTTGTACCTGTATAATCTCTGGGACCCGATCAACCTGGACTCGCTACTCTGGGGTACGGGCCGCGGGAGTCTATGCTCCTCCCCATCCTAAGATGTGGCTGGTGCAAGTGGAATCAACCCCGCCTAATCTAAGGTACCAAACATGCTCAGGAACTGTGCGAGGGTCTCTTGAAGTTCTGGGGTGGCAATAGGCAGCTCGGGTTCCTGTCCCCCGACTGGGCTACTGGTGGCTCCTCTGTCGCAACTCGGGAATGCTAGCTGCACCACGTGCCCCTCCTCGGCCTCTACCTCGACCCCGATGTCACGCCCCAAAATCAAGGACCGCGACCGGCGCTCAACCGAGTGAACCCGACTGAGCAAGCCTGTTAGATTTCATTCTACCCAAATTCATCCGTGAATAAAGAGGAGATGTACTCCGTTAATCAAATACTGAAGAGATTTCATTAACTGCTTCCATTTAATTCCCATTAACAGTATTATTCCATATTTCCAAAATAGTACGAGTTTATAAATTTTATGAAAAACATGTTGCCAAATACCAATAGTTCTAATCCAATTCCCAACTTCAAATACCACCCAAAACCTGTATACGGAGCCTCTATGTACAACTAAAGAGTAATATGGAAATGCCGGCAGCAAGGCCCCGGCTATACCTCAACAACAAAGTATATGAGAAACAAAAGATACATGACCCCGAAATGAAGTGGGGCTCACCAAATCAGCTGAAAGGAGTGTACTGCTATTACTGATCAATGCCACCTGCTGTAGAACCACCTGCATCCATTAAACATGCAGCGCCCCCGACAAAAGTGACGTTAGTACTGTTGAATAGAACTAATATGTATAGCTAGAAATCCTCTTTCAAAATAGAATGCCCACATGATCTATACGTGGAACACATAATATAATGTAATTGAAACAACCAGTACAAAAAAGAACAACAAAAGGGGCACTTATTGTCTGCATTAATAATGTGTCTCATTAGACCGTCCTTAGTGTTCACATATCATATTATACACTTATGCGTTTCATAGACCGTCCATAGTGTTTACTAATACCGTACATCTATACCTCTTATACATAATGCACATATGCGTTTCATAGACCGTCCACAGGATTTCGTATCACAATGGATTTCATAACACAATGTACCTATGCATTCATAGACCGTCCACAGGATTTCATATCACAATGTACCTATGCGTTTCATAGACCGTCCATAGGGTTTCATAACATAATATACCTATGCGTTTCATAGACCGTCCATAGGGTTTTATAACACAATATACCTATGCGTTTCATAGACCATGCATACAGTTTCATAACACATTGAAAACAAAAGTACAAATACGCACATCTCATAACCTTTCACACCACATAGCACCTAATACGTACTTTCAACCACTTACAACATTATTATTTCATTGGCTCTCTTGGCCTTACATATGATTCTTTATTCATGGCGTAATGGTCGTATTTCATATTCCACACTTTCATTTTTTCCCTTTTATAGATCATCATCATAATTATCAACACGTAGAATATTCCAAAAATCACAACTTTAAATTTATTAGTAATGAAGGCTTTAAACACAATCGATTTCTTTCCAATAATTGGAGTAAAATGATTGGCAATCGAAGTACAAATTAAAATCATACACAATTTCCACTCACGAATATGTAAGAACGCAAAACACATTGAAAATTACTTACAAAGCGTAGCATTAGCTAATACAGCCACATATGGGCATCACTTGAGTTCATAAACTTTTAGCCGATTATATTGTCGAAGTCAATTTTTGAATAGTTGAGTCAAAGCTCATTTCATAATCTTTATCACATTATTTTATTTCATTGGCACTATTGGTCACAAGTATAACTTTCACTATTGGCACGTTGGCCACCCTTCATATTCCCAGTTTACTGATTTCACTTCCAACCATCTTTATAGGTTATCAACAATAAGACATTCCCAATCAAGACTTTTGGTTCACATATGAGCAATTAAGAGTCTTAAAAATATTGAGATTTTCTCACACAATTTGACATACTAGCTTTCATTGGAAATACGATTCAAACCACCACATTTAATACACAACCCATACTTTGAAACTCACGGAAACATTATAGAATTCAATTTCAAGAGAGAAGGTTTAGCCAACATACCTCAATTGAGCTTTCCTTAAATTACTACAACATTCCAGAAATTCTAGCAATCACAATCTATTTGAGACATAACAAAATTGAACCATAATTAGGAATATATTCATGGTCTCAGCTCATTTGAGCATTTCGTTCGACATTAAGTGTGGATTAAGGTTCAAGGTCCTTTTATGGAGGATTTCATCATCCCACAACCCAATCTTTACCATTTTTAGCTCAACAATCTTTCTACACCTTTTGATAACACATGCATGTAAAATAAACAACCCTCTTGCCCAGACATTATCTTGCTTATTACCCATTTCTAGACAAAATTCGAAATTGAGGGTTAGGGGTGTAGAATCGTACCTTTAGGATGAAGACCTAGTGAGTTTCCCTTCTTAATCTTCCAAAACATGAGCAAGAATTGAAGAATCAATTATTGAGGAACACCTTCTCACTCTAAAATATTAGATTATACCTGGAAAATGACCCAAAGGGTGTATTTAACAAAGTAGGGTCGGGTTTTAAAAACCCAAAAATGAAGCTCCGGAACAGGCTCTACGGTCGCATATGCAAGACCACATAATGGTTATGTGGACCGCATATCGGTCTCATAATTGGTTTCCAAAATGACCAAAAATCTGCCTTAGTCTGTGGTCACTATGTGATCCGCATAACTGTTCTGCGGTCGCATAGTACACCGCATAACAGTTATGCGATCGCATAGTCGACCGCATAATTGCTTCCAACTGACCCAATTAACTGGCTCACTCTGCGGCCATTATGCGGTCCACAGAGTGATTCTGCAGTCGCATAATGGACCGCAGAAATGCACTGTTTTGCCAAAATGTTTTTATTACTTTCCCGTGCATTGTTCAACCCAAAAGGTCCGAGACGCGGCGAGCTTGCGAGCCGCGAAGAATTCCTACAATCCTTAAACATGTAATCCTAGTCTGGCACCATGAAACATTATTTGCTTTGCAAATTTTACCGGGCTTTACACTTAAGTTCTTTAAAATTTTCTGGGGTGTTACACCCGACCTCTTACGGCTCTAGCAGGGGGCACGGTTGTCTGATCGTTGGATCTAGCGGTGTGTGTCCTCACCATCTGTGAGAGAATAGAAAGTCAAATATTAGTTTTCGAAGTCAACCAATTCGCACGACAAGGAATCAAATAAGTGACGTTTCCTAACATCTGTAGTCTCTTGAAGATAAGTACAGACGTCTCCGTACCGATCCGTAAGACTCTATGAAACCTGCTTATGACTCGTAACACCTATGAACCTAAAGCTCCGAAACCAACATGTCACGTCCCCAATTTACTTCCGTAGGATGTTGTGATAGCACCCAGTCTCTACGACTAGGTAAGCCTAACAAATAGTAATAATTTGATAGAAAGAATTTTCAAAATGCTAGAAACAAAGTTGAATAACTAATAAAACCTTCCGATACAAAAACATAATCTCAATAGAACGCTCCCCAAAACCGGTGGAACTGTTAGGCCCCGTAAAAGTTGGCCAAGGAATTTAAGGTTTCGTGGTGCCGAGGTAGGCTTGCATATTTGAGGATTGTAGAAATTCATCGCGGCAAGCAAGATCACCACGGTACGGACTTTTTGTGTTGAAGTATGCACTGAGGAGTTGATGGAAATTTTTGGTTGAAGAAGGCGATTCTGCGGTCAGTTTCGCGACCGCAAAACCATTTTGCGGGCCGCAATATCATCGCGGAGTTGAGCAGAAAATTGTTTAATTTTGCAGGTCATTTTGCGGTCCATTGTGAGATCGCATATTCATTTCGCGGTCCGCATTTTCCGTCACAGATTTGGCACGAAGAATTTTGTTAGGTCATTCTACGGTCCATTCTGCGGTCGCATATATCAAATTGATACTTGCCCCAAGATCATAGAAAGCTTTTGCAAACTCGGCACTTCCAATTGTACAACGAATCGTGAAAGTACCGGGATTTTCCAACTTAGGAGCCATTGAGTGCAGAATTGCACTCACTTGATGAGTGACTTTGATGGTTTCAAAATTCATTGACCGCTTCTTTGTCATGAGATCATTCATGAACTTTGCATAGCTGGGCATTTGTTCCAAAGTTTCAACTAAATGCACCTTGATTGAGAGACTCTGCATTATTTGAATGAACTTCTTCAATTGATTCTCACCATTTTGCGTGGCAAGTCTTTGAGGGTATGGAGGTAGAGGCATAGGCAATGGTGCCTTAGCCTTTTGCACTACCGGCTCCGGTATGTCAATAATATGATCCTTAGACGAGTTCACCTCCTCTTGAGTCTCCTCCACACTAGGAATGGGTGTTTGTTATACTTGTGGTTATCCAGGCCACGTTATGAGAGATTGTCCGATGAGAGGTGGTACAAGCATAGTTCAGCCAACGGGATATCTAGTTGGTTCATCATCATCAGTACGCCCCCCTAGGCAAGGTTCACAAGCACCAATCGGTCGTAGTAGAGGCAGAGGTGGATCATCTAGCTCGAGCGATCCTCAGAACCACATTTATGCATTAGTAGGTTGACAGGATTAGGAGTCGTCACCTGATGTTATTACAGATATATTATCAACCTCCTCATAATGTATATGCATTGATTGACCCCGATTCCACCTTATCATATATTACTCCGTTGGTTGCTAGTAAGTTTGGAATAGAACCTGAGTTCGTTAATCCTTTTGAGGTGTACACACCTGTTGGGGATCCAGTAATAGCTAGGAGAGTATATAGAGATTGTACAGTGGTAGTTCATAGCCAATCTACAGTAGCATACCTAATTGAGTTAGATATGATAGAATTTGATGTTATACTGGTATGGATTAGTTGGCTTCTTGTTATGCTAACATTGATATTAGATCAAAGATGGTTCAATTCCAATTCCCAGGGGAGCCTGTTTTGGAATGGAAAGGTAATACAACATCGCTGAGAGGCGGATTTATTTCCTATCTCAAGGCAAGGAAGATGATCAGAAAGGGTTATATTTATCACTTAGTTCGAGTAAAGGATGTGAATGTAGAGTCACCAACCGTTCAATCTATCCCTGTGGTTAGTGAGTTTCCCGATGTTTTTTCGGGTCTTCCGCGAGAGCGAGAAATTGAGTTTGTTGTTGACCTATTACCAGATACTCAACCAATACCTATTCCTCCCTATAGAATGGCAACTGCATAGCTGAAAGAGTTCAAGGAACAACTAAAGGACTTGCTTGAAAAAGGCTTTATCAGACCTAGTACATCACCGTGGGGAGCACCTGTGTTGTTTGTGAGGAAGAAAGATGGTTCCTTGCAGATGTGTATAGATTATAGAATGTTGAATAAGGTGACGATCAAGAATAAGTACATGCTCCTGAGGATTGATGATTTATTTGATCAGTTGCAAGGTGCCAAGTGTTTCTCGAAGATAGACTTGAGGTCTGGGTACCATCAGGTAAGGGTTAAGGAGAAAGATATTCCGAAGACAGCATTCAGGACCAGATATGGGCATTTTGAGTTTCGTGTTATGTCATTCGGTTTGACCAATGCCCCAGCAGTATTCATGGACTTGATGAACCGTGTGTTCAGACCCTTTCTAGATCTGTTCGTGTATTTATCGATGATATATTGGTTTACTCCTGTTTAGAGGTTGAGCATGCAGATTATTTGCGTACGGTACTCAGAGTTATACAAAAAGAGAAATTGTACGCAAAACTCTCAAATGTCAATTCTGGTTGAATTCTGTATCTTTCCTTGGAAATGTTATTGCAGGTGAGGGTATCCGGGTTGATACCCAAAAGATTGAGGCAGTGAAGACTTGTCCTAGACCCACGACACCGACGGAGGTTCATAGCTTTCTCAGTTTGGCAGGTTATTACAGGAGATTTGTAGAGGGATTTTCTTCTCTTTCAGCACCATTGACAAAGTTGACTCAGAAGGGAGCTAAGTTTCAATGGACCGATGCTTGCGAACGGAGTTTTCAGGAATTGAAGAACAGATTAACTTTAGCACCGGTTCTAACACTCCCAGAAGGAACCGATGGTTATTCTATCTATTGTGACGCTTCGGGCATTGGATTGGGTTGTGTACTGATGCAGCATGGTAAGGTTGTATCTTATGCTTCTAGACAACTAAGAAAGCACAGGAAGAATTACACGACCCATGATTTAGAGTTAGCCGCGGTGATTCATGCACTAAAGATGTGGAGGCACTAGTTTTATGGCATTCATGTTGTTATCTATACGAATCATAAAAGCCTTCAGTATATCTTCAAGAAAAAGGAATTGAATTTACGTCAGAGGAGATGGTTGGAGCTACTAAAAGACTATGACATTGATATTTTATACCATCCAGGGAAGGCGAATGTAGTAGCCGATGCCCTCAGCCGTAGATCTATGGGTAGCCTGTCATATTTACAACCAGAGAAAAGTGGGATAGCCTGTGACATTCATCAGCTAGCTAGTCTTGGAGTTCGATTACTGGACTCAGGTGATACTGGAATTACTATTTAGGACACAGCAACATCCTCCTTAGTAACTGAAGTGAACGAAAGTCAGTACGAGGATCCTGTGTTAGCTCATTATAGGGATACAACCCCTCAGAAGGAGAAGACACCATTTGAGATTACAGAAGATGGGGCCCTAAGGTATCGAGGACGATTAGGTGTCCCTAATGTTGTAGGGCTGCATCGGCAGGTTATGGGAGAAACTCACTATTCTCGTTATTCTATCCATCCAGGAGCAACAAAGATGTATCATGATATCAGAGAAATATATTGGTGGTACGGAATGAAAAAGGATATAGCGGAGTTTGTTGCTCAGTGCCCTAACTGTAAGCAGGTTAGGATTGAGCATCAAAAACCCGGTGGATTATTGCAGGCTATAGAGATTTCGACTTGGATGTGCGAAGTAATCAATATGGATTTCATCGTAGGCTTACCATGTACCCAGTATAAGTTCGATTCTATATATTGTTGATAGAATTACAAAATCAGCCCATTTTCTTCGTGTTAGGACTACATATTCAATAGAGGATTATGCAAGGCTTTACATTAAAGAGATAATACGACTTTATGATGTCCCTATATCTATTATTTTGGATAGAGGTGCTCAGTTTATAGCTAATTTCTGGAGGTCCTTCCTAAAAGGATTGGGGACTCAGGTAAGGCTTAGTATAGCATTTCATCCCCAGACAGACGGACAGGTTGAGCGTACTATTCATACACTTAAGGATATGTTATGGGCTTGTGTGATAGGCTTCAAGGGTAGATGGGATGATCATCTTCCGCTTATTGAGTTCGTGTACAATAATAGTTATCATTCTAATATTCACATGGCTCCATATGAAGTTCTTTACGGACGGAAGTGTAGGTCGCCTATAAGATGGTTCGATGTTGGGAAAACTAAGTTAGTAGGACCAGAGTTGGTACAACAGGCAATCAAGAAGATTAAGCATATACAGGAAAGGCTATTAGCAGCTCAAAGCCATCATAAGTCTTATGTGGATAATCGATAACGAGACTTTGAGTTTCAGGTTGACGATTGGGTATTCCTAAAGGTTGCACCGATGAAAGGCATTATGAGGTTCGGTAAGAAAGGAAAACTTAGCCCTCGGTATGTTGGACCATATAAGATCATACGCAAGGTAGGACTCGGGCACTTGTCATGGCCCATCGGTTTGGGTCATGACAAAAGTGTCTACGGACAAGCTGAGCGTACTATTCAGACACTTGAGGATATATTACGGGCTTGTGTGATAAAACTTCAAGGGTAGCTGGGATGATCATTTGCCGCTTATTGAGTTCGAGTATAATAATAGCTATCATTCTAGTATTCAGATGGCTCCATATGAAGCTCTTTACGGATGGAAGTGTAGGTCGCCTATAGGATGGTTCCATGTTGGGAAAAGTAAGTTAGTAGGACCAGAGTTGGTACAATATGCAATCGAGAAGATTAAGCTTATACAGGAAAGGCTATTAGTAGCTCAAAGCCATCAGAAGTCTTATGCGGATAATTGACGACGAGACTTACAGTTTCAGGTTAATGATTGGGTATTCCTAAAGGTATCGTCGATGAAAGATGTTATGAGGTTCGGTAAGAAAGGAAAACTTAGCCCTCGGTACATTGGACCATATAAGATCATATGCGAGGTAGGCCAGGTAGCATATGAGTTAAACTTACCTTCTGACTTGGAGTCTATACATCCAGTCTTTCATGCGTCTATGCTCCGTAAATGCATCGGAGATCCTTCCAACGTCGTGTCAGTTGACAATGTTTAGGTCATAGAGCAGCTATCATATGAGGAAACTCCCATTGCTATACTAGATAGACATGTTTGGAGATTGAGGACTAAAGACGTAACTTCGGTGAAAGTACTTTGGAGAAACAATAATGTGGGAGAAATGACTTGGGAAGCCGAAGAAGACAAGAAGTCTAGATATTCTCACTTGTTTCCTCTTCCATAGGAGGATCCGACTGAGACATCACAGCCTTAAGGTGCGTGTATGGATTCCTGTATTAGTTATTGTCATTGATCGTGTGAGGCTATTGTCGTTAATGATGATTGTGGCCCTATGTGGCATTGGATTATTGAGTTTTCTACAGGAAGGGTTGGTAATTGTACTGTTACAAAGGCGACTCTGCCAAAAATTTAAATAGATCCCAGGGAGTTAAACATTCGAGGACGAATATTTCTAAGGGGGGAGGATGTTACATCCGGCATTTCGTACGTTAAAGTTAATCTCAATTAATTGACGTAAGCTCGGGGATGAGATTATTTTTAGGTTATAAGTATTTGTGCTATTTTTATAACAAATGGTAAGTAAGTACTGTGAAGGTTAGAGGGTAAACAGATCAAAGAAGATGAGTTTCGTTGAAGGTTGTCAATTTGGGATAAAATACGGTCCATGTTATAATATCCCGTATTTATGGACTAGTGCCATACAAGGTACCATATGACCATGATAGTAAGGTATATAAAGTGTGTTAAAAGTGATTAATATATTAAGTAATTTGATATATTACCTAATTCTGTGGATAATTGGTTAATTATTGATTTGAATGGGAAGTTAACAAATTAATTAGAAATTTGTGGATAAATATTTAAGTGAGATTTTTGGATAATTATAAGGGGGCAACATCCACGCGTGACTATAGAAATTTTGCAGCAAGTTGCCATCTATTCATGTGCTTAAGGAGGCGGTGGCAATGTTTAAAGATATGTGCACCTTTATCTCATTTTGTTATGGATGCTATTAAGAAGACAAAGATTGTACGGCATCTAGTGATTTCTCTTTCTTATAGTAAGCAACGTCCCATTCCTAATTAGTGATATTGTTCATAAGTTTTAAAGTGAATTGGGTATTACTTCATTGTGATGTAAATTAATATGAAGCTATCAAGAATACAACCCAAGTTTGATCCAACATCTTTGACCTTCAACGAGTTCGTATGAGTATTCGAGGTTAGATGTTTATCAAAAAGATTTACTAGTCGTAGTCATCAAAAGATGGAACTGAGGTATGTTAAGGCTATCCCTTCTTTCTTTTTGGCATGATTCATACGATACCAACGAAACGAGCAAACGCACAGCTTTCATAAATACCTCTTTTAATAGAAGTACTAGGGGTGCCTATGTTCTTGAATTCCCATGTGTCTTATTATTATATCTTCTCTTAATGGGTCTCAGAAAAATGCGTAATTGATAAAATATATTTGAAGACATATTGATTTTATGACATTCTGAGAAATCTTATTAACGTACTTCTTTTGCATTTCATTCATTTATACATGTACATTGACCCATGATCAGATGGCATTATATACACGTATATTATATGTATATGGGATATGAAAAAAAGTTACGGCGTTATATACGTACCACTACCTTATCAGTTGGTATATGTTAATGATTTCGCCCACATAGGCCGAGATGATATGACGGGATACACTCATATACTTGATGATGTTTTGTACACACATAACTATGCATGATACGAGATTTATACGCACATGCATGAACTTATAAATATTTTAGGATTCACAAAGTTATTTAGACTTACAGGCGGATTCCTTTGCTCCATGTTTCTTTTATGTCTTTTATGTACTGATTTTCATGCCTTACATACTCGGTAAATTACTCATACTGGCGTCCTTTTTGCGTAGGGACACTGCGTTTTATGCTAGTAGGTGCAGGTAGATAGGCTGACGGTCCCCCTTTTTAGGATCTTTGATCAGTGAGAGTTGGTGTGCTCCCCTTGATCCGGAGCTGTTGCTAGTTTTGGTACGCTATTTTTGGTATGTAGATATGGGTACGACTGGGCCCACTCCCGACCTTTATATAATTGTACACTCTATTAAAAGTCTGTAGACAGTCATGTATAGTTGGATAGTATGTGGCCTTGTCAGCTTCTAGTTTTGGATATATAGTTGTCTATAGCAGCCTTGTCTGCTCACACTACCGTATTCCGCATGTATATATATATATGTCTTTTGGACATGTTTTCCTCACGTATATTATTCATGTAATTCCGCAGTTTATTGACAGATGTTATTCATGACCTACCCTTAATTCATGTTTATATCTTAGACGCATGCTCAGGGGTACTCGATAGGTAGGACTAAGGCACTCGTCATGGCCCATCGGTTTGGGTCGTGACAATTTGAAACTTAAGAGATGGAATTTTATTTTTGATTCCTGGTTTCGTCTTTATTTTTTATGTTTTGAGCCTTGGTGTAAGTTTATTTAAGGTATTGGGAATTGTTGGTTTGATTGTTTGGGGCCTTGTGGGGCTCAGATGTGTTTCGGGATGGGTTCAGACCATTTTGGGGTTGTTTGGGAATTCTGGTTTTGGTGCATCACACATGCGGAGGTCTGAGCTTAGGTATGAAGCTTCATGTGCGAGGGGAAGGTCGCTTTTGCAGTGTTGGTTGGTCTTGTAAATGATCGCTTTCGGAGATGGAGCCCAGGTGCATAGTCGCACCTGCGGGGACTATGTGCGCACCTGCGAGATGGGGCAAGCTAAGGATTTATGCACCAACAATATAGTGGTCGCACCTGCAGAGCCACAGACGCGGTAGGTGCGCCGTAGGTGCGAAGGCTGGATGTATAAGTGGAACTTGCAAATGCAAGTATTTAGGTCACAAATGCGAGCTCTGGGGCGCAGATGCGACATTGCTTGTCAAACTACTATATTTTGAGGTTTTTGCTCATTTTTTATTATTCTGAGTTTTGGAGCACGGGAAGAGGCAATTTTGAAAGAGATTTTTACTTCTATTTTGAGGATAAGTTATTTCTACTTGATTTTAATTATACATCTTGTTTTATCCATGGATTTCTACATTTTAATCATGGAATTGTGAAGAGAAATTTGGGATTTTTGTCTACAATTTAAGAGAGCATAATTTGGGATTTGAGTACTTATTTGCACTCGATTTTGGAATCTAATCGCATATTGGACTCGTGGGAGTGTGGGTCGTCAGGATCTTCCCCTTGACTCAGGTTTTTACCGTGCGGGTCCGTGAGTTTTGTTGACTTTTGGAGATTTGATTTAAGATTGAAGCTTTATTGTTTGGAATTGATTCCTATAGTTTTGTTTTACTCATTTGAGTAATATTTAACTAGATTCGTGTCGTTTGGTGTCGGATTTGAAAGGAAAGACATTTGTTGTTGATTAAAGCAAGACATTTGTTGTTGATTAAAGCTTGTCGAGTAGAGGTAAGTCTCTTGTCTATCCTTGTAAAAGGAAATTCTCCCTATATGTGATTTATTTGTGATAACAACACGATAGGGGTTCAAGAATTATTAAAGAAAATCAAGAAACGTGCGGAATCTAAAAGAAAATAAAGAAACAAAAAAAACAACGGAAAATTTAAGATAGATTGAATTCAAGAAAGAGTTTCTTAAATTCAATAAGTCTATTCTTGAAGTTGAATCCTAACAACAACAATTAGCTAACAAAGAACTAATCGCCTTTGGTAGAGAATTAAAAACAAGAGATGGATTGTGAAACCCGACCCTTTAGAATAACAAGAACAACAATAAGCCTAAACTTATCACCTTTCTTAAATACCTAGAAGTGATCTAAGATTTGAAAAGAGTTTAATCTTACCACCTTAAGTTGAGTCTTGAAGGTTGAAGAATAAATCCAAGAGTAGCCACACACAAGAGTGCAAGAACATTCTCACAATTTTTATTGATAATAGTCTATCATAATCTAAAAAACAAAGAAGACACCCCTTTATATAGATAGGGGGTCACGAAATTCCTACATAAAACCAAGGAAATAAAGTCTTAAACTACTTTGGACAACAAGTCCAAATACCTTAGGAATAGGAAAAATACTAGAAAACAAAAACCAAGTCAATCTTGGAAAGTAACTCCAACAATCTTAAGAAAAGGAAAACATAACCTTAACTACCTAGGAAAGCAATAAATCTAGTACCAAAATATATGAAAATAAGTTAAAACCAATCTTGGATAGAATCTTGAAAGTCGCAAACCAATCATGGATAGGATCTTGAAAATCTTGAAGGCAACTTGCAAGCAACTTGGCACCAACTTGTACCCAACTTCTATCACGCCTATTGAACCTTTCTTGGGCAGCAAGTAAGTCCTTTTTATGTTATAAAAACGTGGCTTCATGTAGGACTTATTGGGCTGCAAGTTTGGACACATATTTAGGTGCCAAATAGGTCCAATAGTGGCCTGATTTGGACCTTCTTCAGAGGATGTCTCTTGGGATCTAATCCACCTTTTCTTGGACATGAATTTGGACCATAAAATAATTATAATACCTAGACAACTCATATCCTTTATCCTTGAGCTCTCCATCCCAATTAACAACTTCTTTATTTGCACTTGAAGTCTAATGACCTTGTTTTGCAACTCTTTAGCTTGACATCTTGTTAAAGGCCCTCTTTGAGATTCCAAAGCTTCATTATTATCCTTGAATAGATTTGAGCTTCCTAGGATGCTATCATTCCCCTCTTCTTGAAGAAAATTCGTCCTCGAATTTCGACCTTGCAAGAAAAAGAAGTCACGCACTAGTAAATGGCATCCACTAATCTGAAAAAATGGTAGGAATAAAACAAGATAGTGAACATGTGTCCACTTAACCCAATTAACCCTAATAGGTGTAAATACTCCTTTATAATGCATATGGACATCATCATCCCAATAAAATTTATACCTACTTAGAGTTGTCCAATAAAAACTTCTTTTAGATACACTATGTAATGAAATTTGCAATGCGATCTTGTCAATAAGGTAGTCCAAACATATGCATGCCAACGAAATTACAAAATATTGGTCATGCATCCATTTAACACAAGTATCTCTGCCATATATATCAAATAAGACATTCTTATGATATAGCCAAGTATCAATTATAAATCCCATGGATTCTTCTACATGTAAGTTATTCAAAGAAGCACATAAATTCTCAGAAAGGTCAGAAGAACCCATAAATTCCAAAATACAAATTTCAATACATTCAAGCTCGTGATTATAACTTTTCCCAATAATATTCGCAACATCAATGGATTCTACATAATTGCTCAAACTGTCACAGAAAGAGTCATAGATAGGTTCATGAAAGAGTATTTGATCACTAACGTCACAATAATCATGCATATCCTCTTTAATAGTAGCAAACACTTTTACATGCTCACAATCAACATGCCTAGAGGAATGACTTCCCATCAAACAACAAAACTCACATTCTAGCAATTTATTACATAAAAACTCATTAGACACTTGAATAAGAGAAGAAGTAACATTTAACTCATTAGCAAGCTTCTTNNNAAATAGTCAAAAGGTTCAATAACAAAGAATTTAACCAAGCTTTTATCTTCCACCATCCAACAAGAATTAATTTCGCCTAATTCATGTTGGAATCCAATTGAATCCTTTGCCACCACTTCTCGTGCCTCACCTCCCCTTTCAAAAGGTCTTTCAACACGTGGCTGCACAAAATCACAAGAACTAAAACAAGAATGAGTTAATGGGTTAGGAAGTAAAGACTCTCTTTGGCTTTTATCACGAAACTAACTTTTCCCTCACCCTTAGCCTCTTTTCTCTCACTAAAGTTTTTTTCTTCTTTTTTATTGAAACCCTCTTGTTTTTCTCTCTCTACCTCAAAGACTTTTCTTATCTCATTGCCTCTCTCTTTTCTTTTCTCTCAAGCTCACTCTTTTTCTCAATTGACATCTCATTCTCTTCACTCAATACAACCGCTCCTTTTTCTTCTCTTGGGATGTCAACATGCACTCCCTTACTCCTCTCATTCTTTTCTCTCTCATATTTTTCC
>AWOL01S0104157.1:0-16929 GCA_000715115.1 Nicotiana otophora | reverse complement strand
TGTGTGGATATAGTTCAGAGCCGTAAACACTTACGGCTATACTAGACAGATATGTTTGGAGACGTTGAATATATATATATATATTTATATATATTTATATTTATATGTGTGTGGACTAATTATTCAGCTAAAGAATCTACTTGCCAGCCTCAGCATGTCGTGATGAAAAAGTATCCTCATTTGTTTGAGATTACATATACATGACTTATTTATGTTTTGAAAAATATAAGTTGTTTAGCTATATATGTGATTTTGTGAGTATAGTGATCATGTAGCGACCTTTGATGTGTATATCAGAGTATCGTATTGTAGATATTATTGGATTGAGTAGCTGGGACATTCGAGGTGTTATAATTATGTTGTTTGCACATATTAAAATTTTTGGATAGTTCTAATTACGAGTGAAACTATGTCGGATATTTTGAGCCAAATTTTTAAGTTTTAAGAGCAAAGTAAAAGTAATACAAGTCCCAAGGTTTTTTTCTTACATCAGATAAGATTTGTTTTTTTTTTTATAAGAGGAGAAACCCGCAGCCGCTATAATCTCTGCCACAGCATTTGCCCTTCGGGCGAGCACTCTGTGGTGAGCACTTTGTGCGCACTGGGTAAACTTCCCTCTGTGTAATAGCCTGCAAACTACACAGAGGATGTAAACCGCACTAGGCAAGCCCTGTACGACAGGCTCAACCCCAGAAGGCATTGAGGGGGGAATCGATCTCAGATCATCCGTATAGATAACTGCCCTCCAAACCGTAAAGTCCTAATATTAATTTAATGTGTTAGTTTTATGACGGGATCAAGACGTTATAAGTATGTCAAGGTGTCACATGAGGTATATATAATAGATAAGTTGTAAATATAATTAACTGGGTCTAGCTTGGTCACTATGTGGGAGTGCAATATTTGGATCATATTCCCTTGGAGTAGTAATATGTGAGTTTACTTGTTAAAAGGCATATGGTGGATTAATAATATAATTAGTGATGAATCTAAGTGCATGTATCATATGGATGACAAACAGTAGTCAAAAGGGTCCTAGATAAAGTTAACAACGTTTGGACTTGTTCTGAATCTTTTTTTTCTTGCACCATATGCAAGCTTCAACTCTTGCTTACATGTATATTATGCAAGCTCCATGAAATTTAAATAATACAGAGGACTAGCCTATATGGGATATAAACGATGGCTTGCTAGGGGCCGGGTCATGCTTGATTTTATTTTTTAAAGAAAGAAAAGTTTTTTGGGTTAACTGACAAGCATTTCACTTGGAATTGTTATCGAAAACTGAGAACATGGCATTAACCTTTTCCGTTGCAGCAAATACACACACACAAAAAACAAAATCTTAGGAGAGGTTGAAGGCTAAATTTTTGCATAAAGTGCTTGCATATTAAAAGTGGAATAACCGCAAGAATTGTAAATTCTAGCTTCTATTTCAAGGATTCAACTGAAGAACGGAGAGACCGTAGCTTAAGTGTGACATATGGATGGTATTATGCCTACTTAGCCACTGAAATGTGGGATATTACAGTCGTCTTTATTTGAGCATGCAATATTATGAGAGTCCCGATCTCATTGGGGATTTGTAATCGGCTTTTAAAGGCAAAGCCTAGTAGGGTCGAATGTGTGTACACATGTGGTGGGTGACTTGAGGAGATTTGTACTCGACAAGGTATTATATTTATAAAATGTAGTACGTTCGAGATAGACAATTATGCATTGGGATCAGGGAAATAGAGCTAACTATGGCAGAGAGTGATACAGGATATCAAAAAACAAATCCTTAATGTTTGAACTATTCATATGTAAACGCAGGTGTTAAAGACTCGAAAAATTACTACAAATATGATTGTCCCTAAAAACAAAAGGAGTAAAAATAGACTATTCAAGATGTTGTAGTAAGTCTGCCATGTTCATTGAGTAAGTTGTGATCCTAGTTTAGGTGACCGTGATAGGCTCATTGAGTTCCTACGCCTGATTCAATTCAGATTGGTTTTTCAATATATCTATATATATGTTCGAAAGATAATGCAATGGAACGAGATACCTATATCATTATGTGTTACAAGATAAATAATGCATGAAATATTTACGTAGGGGCGTATGGATGTGTTCCAGTGCTGCCGTACGTAAAAGTGTTATGTAGGGGCGTATAAATATGTTCTAGCGTAATCGTGCGTGAGAGCATTACATATGAGCGTCTGGATATGTTCCAATAGTATGGAGGTATTTCTATTTCATTGCAGGACTGTAGTCGTGGTGTTTGATTGTGTTCTAACATAGTGAAGGAACATGAGCATATAGATATCGAGATCCAACATTATCTTGAGGGATATTACCTAGTGAGTATCTTATGATGAGTTGATTTTGACGAGTTCGTTCGTACTTAGTATACAGATTTTGTTGTTTGAGGGTTTAAATGGACGACGATGTTGTTTGCTAGTTTGTTAGTTCAAACCTGAGAAGTCACAACTATTTGGTCCAAAGTTGGTCTGGCAAGCCTTGGAAAAGCTTATGTTGAATGCAGAGATGACTTCAAACAGAATAGATCACACAAAAGTCCTATATTGGTAGAGAAGTGCAACAGTTGGGTTGCAAAATAAAAGGTTGCTTCAGTAAAAGTATTATGGCACACATCCAACAGATGAAGCTACAAAATAGTCTGAGGTGGACGTGTTGAGTAAATACCCCAGTCATTCTACACTTCAAATACGGTTTTTAACTAGTTCGAGAACAAACTAGAAGTTAAGTGGAGGAGAATGTAATAACTTAGTATTTCAAGAATAAACTTTTAAGTTAGTACTTTAATTATAATTCCTTATTTATTATATAGATAATAGTAAATATTTATTTGACATATGAGTGCATATATATATATATATATATATATATCATTATATTTAGAACTAATATTTATGTGTTGAGAGATAGGAAGAATATTATTTGAAATAAATATTTGAATAGGCTTAATTTATAATAGCACATATTAGTTGAATAATAAAGTGATTCTATTCTATTATAAATATTGAGTGAATAATGGATTAGACCCACAACTTGTTTTCCACATTTAAAGACCTAGAGGTAATAGTCTAGTTGGCATTTTAGGGAATTTGTAGAAAAACTTGCACAAACAGAGTATTTGGAAGGAACACGCCAGTGAGCTGGAAACCATGGCTGCTATGTGATTTTTTATTTGTTATCATTGGTTAATGGAATTCTTGGCCAAAGGGATTGATAGCTCAATGATCAGCGAACCAAAAGAAGAAATGATGACGACGAGGACCTAGTTTCGGCTATTTTATCACAATAAATTACGAGGTATTGAAATATTTCTTTCACATTATGATTACTATTTTTGTGAACAAGTGATAATGGTTGATATTGATGTACTTGTGAGGCCTTAGAAATAGAACTGTAATTTAATAATGAAAATCCTTACCCTTTAATGATGGACAAAACTTCTCAAGATTGCATTTTTGGAATTTAATTTCAGAACTTTGCACATGAAATCAGTTTCGGAGTTTTGCACACATATGTTGGATTAATTGTATTTTATTATATGATAAACATTGAACTTCACAACTCAAGTATTGGTGCACGAGTATATTGATGAACCAGAAACTCTATCATATTGTGGTTAGAAATATTATAGCGGAGTAAGTTGAATATGTGAGTAATTAAGGGATTTTTCAACTAGTTAGCATGTCAGTTATTGGATTTAGAATAAGAATTGAGTTTGACCCATTAAGTGACATCGATTATCGATATATTGTATAGATTGAGGCTTTGGTTGGTGCTCTAGACGTTCCAATGTTGGAAAATATGTGGTTAACGAGATAAGTGAAACTTTAAGCTTTGATGCTTGCTTTTCTAAAATCCGTTTTGAAAATATATTTTCTCTGTCCGGTCTGTGTATTGGGACAAGTGTGCGCTTGGCAGAATCGGTGGTCTTAGACTAGCCGCAAATATCTTATTTTATGAAAAATATAAATAATTTTTTTTTAAAGTTGTTTGATGGCATGATACGACTGTGAGCCATGATGTTGAGTTTGATACGGCTGTGAGCCACGATGTTGAGTTTGATACGATCGTGCACCATGATATTGAGTTTGATAGTTTGATACGACTGTGAGCCATGTTGTTGAGTTTGATACGGCTGAGCGCCATGATGTTGAGTTTGATAGTTTGATACGGCCGTGAGCCATGGTGTTGAGTTTGATACGGTTGTGCGCCATAATGTTAGGGCATTGTGTATGCCTTTCTACATCCTCCGAATATTATGTATGCTTCTTGGTATTTATATTTGGGGCGTTGTGTATGTTTAAGTGAGCATTGTGTATGACTGTTATACATTTGACGCATTGTAGTGCCGTTATGGACTCGTAAAGGTGTTGTTTAATTTCTTTCACTACAGTCATGACAAGTCCTTAATGTATATTGTGTTAAGATATGTGTACTCTTGTTGGTTAACTCTTATTAAGTCTATTGATAAATATGTATTGAGTTATTGTATAATTATCGTATTTATTATATCGTTCTTGTTGTGGTGTATTTGTATTTTCTAACACTTGTTCCTGAGGTATTCAGAGTGGCGGGTCGAGGATCTTACTGGGTTATATTTACATATAACTCACTCCTTACCTGCACGTCTGTACAGATACTATTGGTGATGACGGAGCTAATAGTTGACGAGTTCGCTAGAGTTGATTCGGTTATTGAGGCGAGCCGCCACATTGTTCGTGGAGGTTGCCAAAAGAGTTTATCATTTATTCATATGATGTCTTTTGTAATTCTCTTAGATGCTCCATGGTCTAGTGTAGAATTTGGGCTAGAGTTTTAATTTAATATTTTGAGATACTAATTATTCATAATTAATTATCAGATTATTTAGATACTCATAATTAACCAAATATTGCAAATTAATGGTTCAGGTATGAAAGTATAGTTCGCCGACAGATGATGTTAGCTAGGTGTCTGTCACGTCTAGGGGGTAATTTGGGACATGAAATTCCCGTTTAATGATTTATAGTAAAACTTTTGTGTTCACCCCAAAAAATCAAGATGACATTAATATACTTTCAAAACATAGAGAGTTTTTCCGTAAAAAAAGATTAGCTTTATTTCTAGTGTTGGGTGATATGTAGGATTTGTTGTTTGAAATGAGTTGGATTCACTGTTTTTATTTGGTCAATCTCTTTAATTGAATTCCTTTCTGGTCTCTCTCGTAAGAAATTTGTTTCAAATAAATATATTTGTATACGGTTTTACTGGTTGACCGAGATCGAGAGTTTGCATCGAAGGACGACTCCAAAGTGGATCGGTTCGAGGCACGAAGATAAGGTATCGAGACCGAGATTCTAGGCACCTGTCAAGATCGAGGCCGACAGCAATCGAGACCAAACGAGACAGGCATTGAGTAATACCGAAGATAGCGTAATAACGAAAAAGCGAGATATTCGCGACTAGTCGAAGATCATGGAGAAAATCTCAGAACGGATCGAATCAAGAACGGTTGTTTAGTTAATCATGGGATTTTTCTTTTGTAATTAGAGTTGTACTATATATAGAATTTCTCTACTATATAAAAGGGGGTTCTAACCATTTATAGCACAACTGATACAAAAGCGATATAATTTTCTTTCTCGCTCATACTCTTGTTCTTCAGCTTATTGTGTTTCTATTGTCCTTGCATCAATCAGTTGGAGGATACTCTAACTCAAGGGTTGAGTTATACTCAAATATAGGTTTGATTTACTTTATTATATAATTCTATCGTTAATCTTCATATATTTCAATTGGTATTAAGTGAAATCACGTATCCTTAAACCCACATTATAAGTTTAATTGTTATCCAATTTTAAGGGTAAACAGTTTGGCGCCCACCGTGGGGCTAAGGATAATAGTGATTGCTTAATACTGATTCTGATAATACACACTACTTTACGCTTATTCTTGTATGTGTTTTTATTTTCAGGAAAACATATGTCAAACTCACAAACAACACCCACACATGGTGACAATGGTTTCGGATTTCACGGGGAGAACGATAATATAGCCACCCCAGGAATCGAGGTGCCTCACGCTGATCTCGAGGGAGTACCAGTTGTAAACCCCATCGACGTCAGTTCACTTATCGCCTTAAATACAAATTTGGGCGTTGATCCCGAAGGTAGCATATGCAGGGAATGTCGATCTGGTGGTCGAGTTACGCAGAGCGGAGGAGATGGCGGAGTCAGCCTCCAATTGATATTTGAAATGTTACAGGCTCAACAAGCCGCTATGGCGCAATTACAAAATAAACATCGAGCGCCGAGTGGGATAGAACCAGAAGTCATCCACAGGATCGAGCCAGTACCGAAAAGGTCGAATGCCAACGAATCGGAGACTGACCCCGTCATTATAAAAATGCTTGAGGAGCTCACTAAACGAATTGAAACGGGAGAAAAGAAAATCGAGGTAAATAACAAGAAAGTAGAGACATATAACTCCCAGGTTCACCAAATACCGGGGGCACCACCAATTTTAAAAGGTATGGACTCGAAGAAGTTCTTGCAGAAGCCGTTCCTCCCAAGTGCAGCTCCGAAGCCCATTTCGAAGAAATTCCGCATGCCTAAACTACCCAAGTACAATGGGACCATCGATCCAAATGAGCATGTCACCTCCTATACATGTGCGATAAAAGGAAATGATTTAGAAAATGATGAGATCGAATTAGTTCTATTAAAGAAGTTTGGAGAAACTCTATCGAAGGGGGCAATGATATGGTATCAAAATCTACCACCTAATTCCATCGATTCCTTCGCCATGCTTGCAGACTCTTTCGTAAAGGCACACGCCGGAGCAATAAATGTTGCGACTAGGAAGTCAGACATTTTCAAGGTAAAACAGAAAGATAACGAAATGTTGAGGGAGTTCGTATCTCGGTTTCAGATAGAACGCATAGAACTACCACCAGTTACAGACGATTGGGATGTTCAAACTTTTACTCAAGGTTTGAACGATCTAGTTCGGTGGCCTCACGATAGCTAAAGCAGAATTTAATTGAATACCCAGCGGTAACTTGGGCTGATGTACATAATCGATACCAGTCGAAGATCAGGGTCGAGGATGATCAATTAGGGACCCCTTCCGGTTTCTCTTATCCGATCAGGCCCGTTGGAAGAACTCAGAGAGATATCGACAGAGAACCTCGGTCGAACAAAGACCAATATCACCATACAATGCAGATTGTAGAAACAACGGCCTAGGACGCAATCCCATCCAAAATTGTCATGACCCAATCTCTCCCTCTATGAACCGTCGTGACAGCACCTAGTCTGTACAACTAGGTAAGCCTAACACTTTTGCGGAAATAAAAATAAAGCATGAACATTAACTACTAACAGTAACAAATATCAAAGCAACTGAATACCACTCGGCATATACAATTATCACCTCTGAAAATGTACAAAATTTCCAAAATCCGGAATACCGTAAGTCACAAGCTACTAAGAAGTCTTAACCATTCTATACATCATTTCTATAGAAAGAAGGCAAAATGAACATAAGGGGATAGAGGGGTCTCCGAGGATCTGCGGGCGCTGGCAGATGTACCTTGAAGTCTCCAATAAGCACTAGCGACTGCAACTAGTGATGAGGCTGGTAAGATAAACCTGGATCTGCACACGAAATATATGTGCATGAAAGGGCGTGAGTACACCACAACGGTACCCAGTAAGTGCCAAGTCTAACCTCAGTCGAGTAGTGAAGAGATCAGGTCAGGGCTCTACTGGTATAAATATAATGAAATAAGACAGCATAAAATATCTCAGTAAAATAAATAAGGAAATCTAGTATGAATAGAATCAACGAAAGACAACAGCTCAGAACACAGTGATAACAACATGGGATCTCCCGAGATACCGTCTCGTAGTCCCAAACGTAAATGTGCAGGGGATCTCCCGGAATACCGTTCCGTAGTCCCAAAATAAATATGTAAAATATGGGGATCTCCCGGAATACCGTTTCGTAGTCCCAAAGTAAATATGCCGTATAGGGGATCTCTCGGAATACCGTTTTGTAGTCCCAAAGTAAATATGCAGTACAGGGGGATCTCCCGGATAACGTTCTGTAATCCCAAAGTAAATATGCAGCACAACCCACCGAAATAACAGTTATAGCAAG
The DNA here is from genome assembly GCA_000715115.1 of Nicotiana otophora. Taxonomy (NCBI): domain Eukaryota; kingdom Viridiplantae; phylum Streptophyta; class Magnoliopsida; order Solanales; family Solanaceae; genus Nicotiana; species Nicotiana otophora. The sequence continues at coordinate 8,766 of AWOL01S0104157.1, read as the reverse complement.
TAATCATATAGTTTAGACTAAGTTTAAGTCATGGAAAGCAGGTAATTTCACTAAACATGTTGCACATAGCTCAAATAGGCAGTTAAACAAGTAGGCATGCTATTCTAGTATAAATAGGATATTTACATATGCTGGTAAGTCTCAATTAAGTAGAAAACAAGTTATGACTTAGTGAAAAATGGAATTTTATAACAAATAGCCCGTGTACGTACTCGCCACTTTACGTACACGGCGCTCCCATACCAAACACTACCAAATCCTAATGGGAGTTCCCCTACACAAAGTTAGGCAAATCACTTACCTCGAACCAAGCTCAAATCAAATCCGAAATCACGATCTTGCCACGAGTATACAACTTTGAGTAGCCCAAATCTAATCAAATCAATTACATAACGTAAATATAGCTACAAGTAACTAATCTAGCTAATGAAATCAAAGCTAAGGCAAGAAAATAGAAAAATGCCCAAAAAGCCTCCCCGGACCCGCGTCTCAGAATCGGGTAAAAGTTATAAATTATGAACACCCATTCACTCACGAGTCTAACCATACCAAATTCACTCAAATATTATACCAAAATCTCGATCACAATCCCAAAATTCGACCTAAGAACTTTTTTCAATTTTCCCCTATTTTCACCCCAAATTCGAAATTAAATAATGAAATCAAGCATAGATTAGTAGGATTTAATCATAAAGGAGTTAGGAATCATTACTCAATAACTTCCTCCGAAAATCTCTCCAAATTTCGCCTTCTACCGAGCTCTCAATAAATTTTTGTGATATGAACTTAAACCCTCATTTTTGAACTTTAAATTCTGCCCATTGGTTCCTTAATCGCGATCGCGGAAAAGGCCTCGCGATCGCGAAGAATAACTTCGCTCACTCAGAAATTAACTCTACGCGAACGCGATGCACTAGCTGCTCACACATACGCGATAGCAAATTTCCTCACGCGACCGCGAAGAGTAACACTCAAACTCCACTGTTGCCTCACTTCTTCTTCACGAACACGGCCTAGCCCACGCGTTCGCGGTGCGCTGCCTGATAACCTACGCGATCGCGTCTTCATCTTCGCGAACGCAAAGAGCAATTTTAGCTGACCTCTTAGATGACCTACGCGATCGCGAGATCTCCCTCACGAACGCGATGAAGAAAAATGTCTGCAATAACACGAGAAAATCTGTCAACTCCCTAAGTCCAAAAATGACCCGTTGAGCATCCGAAACACGCCCGAGGCCCCCGGGATCTCAACCAAACATACCAACCAATCTGAAAATACCATACAAACTTAGTCGAGCCTTTAAATCACGTCGAACAACATCAAAAACACAGATTATGCACCGATTCAAGCCTAATGAACTTTAAAATTTCTAAATTCTACAAGCGACGTCAAAACATATCAAATCTTATCCGAATGACCTAAAATTTTGCACACAAGTCATATTCAACACTACGGACCTACTCCAACTTCCGGAATCAGAATCCGACCCCGATATCAAAATTTTCACTACCGGTCTAAATCTACAAAAATTCGACTTTCGCCATTTCAAGCCTAAATAAGCTACTTATCTCCAAAACACAATCCGGACACACTCCTAAGTCCAAAATCACCCAACGGAGCTAACAGAACCGACGAAACTCCATTCTGAAGTTGTCTTCACACAGTTATAACTACAACTAATATCCTAAGACTTAAGCTTTCGTTTAGGGACTAAGTGTCCCAAATAACTCCATAAAACCAAAATGAAACCTCCCGGCAAGTCACAATAGCAGAAATAGATATGGAAGAAGTAGTTAATAGGGGATCGGGGCTATAACTCAAAAAACGACCGCCCGAGGCGTTACAAAAATGATGGAAGGAACGATCGAGGACAGAGCTCTAGAGGGCTCATGAGCAAAAATGATTTCGATAAACGTGCCTATCCCACAGAGGCACCACGATTATCATAATACAACTTCAGCATCGACGCATCAGGTATTGTGTCAGCCATTAGGAGAATCAAAGATACTAGATGGCCAAGGCCCCTATAGACCAATCCATCCCAAAGGAACCCCAATCAAATATGTAAATACCATGGTACGCATGGTCACAGAACCGAAGACTGCAGACAACTAAGGGAGGAGGTGGCCCGTCTATTCAACGAGGGTCACCTTCGAGAGTTCTTGAGCGACCGAGCTAAAAATCATTTTAGAGACAAGGATGCAAACAGGAAAATCGAGCAGGAAGTACCACAACACGTGATTCACATGATCGTTGGTGGGATAGATATTCCACAAGAGCCCGTGTTAAAACACACTAAGGTATCGATCACCAGGGAAAAGCGAACTCGAAACTATGTACCAGAAGGCACTTTGTCATTTAACGATGAAGAAGCAGAAGGGATTTCACAACCCCACAATGATGCATTGGTAATCTCTATCCTTGTGAATAAAATTCAGGATAACCGTATTTTAATTGATCCAGGAAGCTCAGCCAATATTATTCGATCGAGGGTTGTTGAGCAGATCGGCCTACAAGATCAGATCATGCCCGCAACTCGAGTTTTCAATGGTTTCAACATGGCAAGCGAAACGATTAAAGGAGAAATCATTTTACCAGCAAATATAGCTGGGACTATTCAAGAAACCAAGTTCCATGTGATCGAAGGCAATATGAGATACAATGCCCTGTTCGGAAGACCCTGGATTAACAATATGAGGGCAGACCCTTCAACACTTCACCAAATACTGAAGTTACCAACATCGGATAGAGTAAAAATGGTGTACGAGGAACAATAAACTTTCAACGAGATGTTCGCGGTCGACGAAGTGATACCGATATCGGCACTTTCGTCAACAGAAGGATCAGAGTCAAAAGGAAAACAGGAAGCTAAATAGCAACCACAACTGCCAACCCTGACTTAATCGGAGAAGCAGGGAACAGACGAGGACGATGACTATTGGATCCCTCTATCCTTCATAATCCTCGAGGATTCCGACGCCACCAAATCAACGGTCGAGGAGTTAGAGAAGGTCGCACTGATCGGGCATCTACCCGATCAAAAGGTATACCTAGGAACGGGGTTAACCCCTAGCTCAGGGAAAAAACTCATTAAATTTCTTCTCAATAATATGGATTATTTTGCTTGGTCCCATTTAGATATGATAGGGATCTCGCTGGAAATCGCTACACATCGACTGAGCTTGGACCCGAAGTTTCGTCCGGTAAAACAAAAGAGAAGACCCTAGTTTGAGGTAAAACATGCATTCATCAAGGACAAGGTAAATGAACTTCTCAAAATAGGATCCATTCGGGGGGTAAAATATCCCGAATGGTTAGCAAACATAGTCGTAGTCCCTAAAAAGGGAAATAAACTTAGGATGTGCGTAGATTATAAAGATTTAAACAAAGCATGTCCTAAAGACTCTTTTCCTCTGCCGAATATCGATCGCATGATCGATGCCACAGCCGACCACGAGATCCTTGGTTTTCTCGATGCCTACTCCAGGTATAATCAAATACAAATGAACCCGGAGGATCAGGAAAAGACTTCATTCATCATTAAGTATGGCACTTATTGTTATAATGTAATGCCGTTTGGACTAAAAAATGCTGGTGCCACTTATCAACGCTTAGTAAATCGAATGTTTGAAGAAAAAATAGGTAAGTCAATGTAAGTTTATATTGACGATATGCTAGTTAAGTCCTTGCGAGCAGAGGACCATTTAACACATTTGCAGGAAACTTTCGATATACTAAGGAAATACAACATGAAAGTCAATCCGGAGAAGTGTGCATTCGGGGTCGACTCGTGTAAGTTCCTCGGCTTTATGGTATCAAATCGGGGTATCGAAGTCAACCCCGATAAGATCAAGGCAATAGAAGAGATCACAGTCGTGGACAATGTTAAGGCCGTACAAAGATTAACAGGGCGCATAGCCGCCCTAGGCCGATTCATCTCAAAGTCTTCAGATAGAAGTCACAAGTTCTCGCTGTTCAAAAAGAAGAACAATTTTGCATGGACCCTGGACTGCCAACTAGCATTTGAAGAGTTAAAGCAGTACCTCTCAAGCCCGCCACTGCTTCATACTCCGAAAGCAGACCTCTCAATTTTCCCCCTATTTCCACCCCAAATCCAAATATAAATGATGAAATCAAGTATAGATTAGTGGGATTTAATCATAAAGGAGTAAGAAATCATTACCCAATAACTTGCTCCGAAAATCTCTCCAAACTTCACCTTCTACCGAGCTCTCAATCAACTTTTGTGATATGAACTTAAACCCTCGTTTATGAACTTTTAATTCTGCCCAGTGGTTCCTTAAACGCGATCGCGGAAAAGGCCTCGCGATCAAGAAGAACAACTTTGCTCCCTCAGAAATTTACTCTACGCGAATGCATAACACCTTACGTAAACACGATGCACTAGCTGCTCACACCTACGCGATCAAAGTTGTCCTCACGCGACCGCGAAGAGTAACACTCAAACTCCATTGCTGCCTCACTTCTTCTTAGCGAACACGGCCTAGCCCATGCGTTCGCGATGCACTGCCTGATAACCTTAAGCGATCGCGTCTTCATCTTTGCGAACGCGAGGAGCAATTTTAGCTGACCTTGCATATGACCTAAGCGATCACGAGATCTACCTCACGAATGCTATGAAGAAAAATGTCTGCAATAACACCAAAAAATCTGCCAACTCCCTAAGTCCAAAAATGACCCGTTGAGTATCCGAAACACGCCAGAGTCCCCCGGGACCTTAACCAAACATACCAACCAATCCTAAAATATCATACGAACTTAGTCGAGCCTTCAAGTCACGTCGAACAACATCATAAATACAGATTATGCACGGATTCAAGCCTAATGAACTTTGAAATTTCTAAATTTTACAAACGACGTCGAAACATACCAAATCTCATCCGAATGACCTCAAATTTTGCATACAAGTTATATTCAACACTACAGACCTACTCCAACTTCCGGAATCAGAATCCGACCCCGATATCAAAATTGCCACTACCGGTCCAAATATCTAATAATTCGACTTTCGCCATTTCAAGCCTAAATAAGTTACGAATCTCAAAAATATAATCCATACATGCTCCTAAGTTCAAAATCACCCAACAGAGCTAACAGAACCGACAAAACTCCATTCCGAAGTTGTCTTCACATAGTTCCGACTACAGTCAAAATCCTAAGACTTAAGCTTTCATTTAGGGACTAAGTGTCCCAAATCAATCCAAAAACCAAAATGAAACCTCCCGATAAGTCACAATAGCAGAAATAGATATGGGGGAAGCAGTTAATAGGGGATCGGGGATATAACTCTAAAAATGATCGGTTGGGACGTTACATCCTCCCCCTCTTAAAATAATCGTTCATCCTCGAACGAGTATAGAGACATACCTGAAGTGGTGAAAAGATGAGGATAACGGCTACACGTATCCTACTCGGTCTCCTAAGTCGCCTCNTCCTCGAACGAGTATAGAGACATAACTGAAGTGGTGAAAAGATGAGGATAACGGCTACACGTATCCTACTCGGTCTCCTAAGTCGCCTCCTCGACCGGCTGACCCCGCCACTGAACCTTTACTGATGCAATGTTCTTTGACCTCAACTTCCGAACCTGCCTGTCCAAAATTGACACTGGCTCCTCAACATAGGATAGATCCTTGTCCAACTGGACTGAGCTGAAATCCAACACATGAGACGGATCTCCGTGATACCTTCGGAACATCGAAACATGAAATACCGAATGAACTCCTGCTAGGCTGGGAGGTAAGGCAAGCTCATAAGCAACCTCCCCAACTCGCCGCAACACCTCAAAGGGGCTAATAAACCTTGGGCTCAACTTACCCCTCTTTTTGAACCTCATAACGCCCTTCATAGGCGAAAACCAAAGCAGGACCCGCTCTCCAACCATGAATGCAACATCGCGAACCTTCCAGTCCGCATAGCTCTTTTGTCTGGACTGGGCTATGTGAAGTTTTTCCTGAATCACCTTTACCTTCTCCGAGTCATCCTGAACTAAGTCTGTACCCAATAATCTAGCCTCGCCCGACTCGAACCAATCCACTGGGAACCAACACCGCCTACCATACAGAGCCTCATACGGTGCCATCTGAATGCTAAACTAATAACTGTTGTTGTAGGCAAACTCCGCAAGTGGCAAGAACTGATCCCAAGAACCTCCAAACTCCATCACACATGCACAGAGCATATCCTCAAGAATCTGAATAGTGCGCTCGGACTGTCCGTCCGTTTGAGGGTGAAAATCTGTGCTCAACTCTAACCGAGTACCCAACTCCTGCTGTACTACTCGCCAGAACCGCGATGTAAACTGCGTGCCCCGGTCAGAGATTATAGATACCGGTATGCCATGAAGTCTGATAATCTCACGAATGTAAATTTGAGCCAGCTGCTCGGAAGAATAGGTAGTCATCAAAGGAATAAAATGAGCTGACTTGGTCAACCTGTCCACAATCACCCAAACTGCATCAAACTTTCGCTGTGTCCGTGGGAGTCCAACAACGAAGTCCATAGTGATCCGTTCCCATTTCCACTCCGGAATCTCTATCTATTGAAGCAACCCACCCGGTCGCTGATGCGCATACTTCACCTGCTGGCAATTTAGACATCTAGCCACATAATCTTCTATGTCCTTCTTTATTCTTCTCCACCAATAATGCTGCCTCAGGTCCTGATACATCTTCGCGGCACCCGGATGAATAAAGTACCGCGAGCTGTGAGCCTTTTGAGAATCAACTCACGCAAACCGTCCATGTTGGGCACACATAACCTGCCCTGCATCCTCAATGCACCATCCTCCCCAATAGTGACCTCCTTAGTGTCACCGTGCTGGACCGTGTCCTTAAGGACAAGCAGATGTGGGTCATCATACTGACACTCCCTTATACGATCATAAAGAGAAGGCCGAGAGACCACACAAGCCAATACTCAACTCGACTCAGAAATATCCAATCTCACAAACTGGCTGGCTAAGGCCTGAACATCCAATGCCATAGGCCTCTCTGTTGCTGGTAGATATGCTAAACTCCCCAAACTCTCTGCCCGACGACTCAAAGCATCGGCCACCACAATGGGCTTCCCGAGATGGTACAAAATGGTAATATCATAATCCTTAAGCAGCTCTAACCACCTCATCTGACGCAAATTAAGATCCTTCTGCTTGAACATATGCTACAAACTCCGGTGATCAATGTAGATCTCACAGGGAACGCCGTACAAATAGTGCCTCCAAATCTTCAAGGCATGAACAATAGCTGCTAGCTCAAGGTCGTAGACAGGATAGTTCTTTTCATGCACCTTCAGATGTCTGGACGCGTAGGTAATCACCCTACGGTCCTACATCAACACCGCGTCGAGGCCAACTCACGACGTATCACAATAAACTGTATAAGACCCCGAACTTGAAGGTAATACCAATACTGGGGCTGTAGTCAAAGCTGTCTTGAGCTTCTAAAAGCTCTCCTCACACTTCTCTGTCTACCCAAATGGAGCACCCTTCTGGGTCAACCTGGTCATAGGTGCTGCAATAGAAGAAAATCCCTCAACAAACCGACGGTAATACCCCGCCAAACCAAGGAATCTCCGGATCTCTGTCGCTGAGAACGGTCTGGGCCAACTCTACACTACTTCCACATTCTCCGGATCCACCTTGATCCCCTTACTCGACATAATATGACCCAAAAATTCCACGGAATCTAATCAGAACTCACATTTTGAGAACTTTGCATACAACTTCTTTTCTCTCAAAGTCTGAAGCACTGTCCTCAGGTGCTGCTCATGATCCTCCCGAGTCTAGGAATACACTAGAATGTCATCAATGAATACAATGATGAAAGAATCAATATAGGATCAGAACACACTGTGCATCAAGTGCATATAGGCTGTTGGGGCATTAGTCAGCCCATCACAAGGAACTCGTAACGGCCATACCGAGTCCTGAAAGTAGTCTTAGTAGTCTTCGGGATATCTGGATCCCGAATCTTTAACTGATGATAGCTTGAACGTAAGTCAATCTTGGAGAACACTCTGGCACCCTGTAACTGATTAAATAAGTCATCAATACGAGGCAATGAATACCTGTTCTTCACTGTAACTTTGTTCAACTGGTGATAATCAATACACATACGCATAAAACCATCCGTTTTCTTCACAAATATAATAGGAGAACCCCAAGGTGACACACTGGGCCGAATGAAGCCCTTATCAAGCAACTCCTACAACTGCTCCTTCAACTCATGAGGATTAATATGGTATGGAGGAATAGAGATGGGTTGAGTGTCCGGCAATAAATCAATGCCAAAATCAATATCTCTGTAGGGTGGTATGCCCGGAAGATCAGCTGGAAACACATCTGGATAGTCCCTCACTACTGGAACTGACTCAACTGTAGGGGTATCAATACTGACATCTCTCACATAAGCTAGATACGCGTCACACCCCTTATCAACCATTCGTTGAGCTTTAAGAAATGAAATAACTCAGCTGGGAGTATACTCTAAGGTACCTCTCCACTCTAATCACGGTAAGCCTGGCATAGCCAGCGTCACGGTCTTAGCGTGACAATCAAGAATAGCAAAATGGGGGGACAACCAGTCCATGCCCAAGATAACATCAAAATCTACCATGCTGAGTAATATTAAGTCGGCTTTGGTCTCAAAACCACTAAGAGCAATCAACCACGACCAATACACGCGGTCCACAACAAGAGAATCTCCCACAAGAGTAGACACATTAAGAAGGAAACTCAAAGAATCC
>AWOL01S0104153.1:0-51925 GCA_000715115.1 Nicotiana otophora | reverse complement strand
AATTTTTGAATGATTCGTGATTGATTTGGAAGAATAAATTTTATTTTAGAATCTTAAGTTGGAGATGTTGACCGATGTTTGACTTTTGTGAAAACGACCCCTGAACGGTGTTTCAATGGCTTCGATAAGTTTGTATTATAATTTTGGACTTGGGCGTATGTCTGAAATTAAATTCGGAGGTCTCTAGGTTGATTTGACTTGTTTTGCGAAAGTTGACAATTTAAAGGTTTAGAATATTTCTAGGTTTGGTCATGGTTTGACTCTATGTCTATCGGGTTTGAATTTTGGTTTTGGGACTTGGAATAGGTTTGCTTTGCGATTTGGAACTTGTATGCAAAAGTTGATATAATTCAGAGTTGGTTTGATAGGAATCAGACGCGTGGTCGTATTTTTAAAAGTTCTTGAAGTTCATTGTGATCTTCATGCATTTTGGTGTCCGATTCATGATTTTAAAGAGTTTGTATGATATTTTTAGGCTCGGGTGAGTTTTGAATTGGTTTTGTTAAATTTTTATGTGCTGGTGCTGGTTCCATCGCATTTGCAATGAGTAGGTTGCAAATGCGACCAATGCATTTGTGAGATCATTCTCTCTTTTGCAAACCTGAGCTGTTGGGTAATGACCTCGNTAGCTTTATTGTATCAATTTTTGAGCCCTAGACTCGGTGGGAGGCAATTTTGTGGAGAGCTTTTCATACCAAACTATTGGGTAAGTGATTTTGATCAATTTTCAATTATATTACATGATTCTTTATGAGATTTAACATCCAAATCATGAGATTTGAAAAGAAAGTTTGGGTATATTTGTCTATATTTTGAAAAATAAAATTTGAGATTTGAGAGTCGAATTGGACTCGGATTTGAAAATAAAATACATATATGGACTCGTGGAATTGTGCGTAGCCGAGATCTACCCTTGGACCCAGGTTTTGACCGGGCGGGTCCGAGGTTGACTTTTGTTGATTTCTCTTGTAAAGATCTTAACTTTAATTATAGAAATTGATTTCTCTTATACTTTTGATGATATTAAGTAATTTATTATTAGAATTCAGTCAAGCGGAGTTGAATTTTAGAGGAAAGGCATTTTTAGAGTATTGATTGAGGGCTTTTGAAGTAAGTATCTTGCCTAACTTTGTGGGGAGGGAGCTACCCCGTAGGATTTGGTTGATTGCACTATTTTTATTATGTGGAAGACGTGTACGCGAGGTGACGAGAGTGTACACGGCCTTATATGTGAAAATTGACCGGTTTAGACTCTTAGGTTCCTATATGCATTTAATTGACGTTGTCATATCATGTTATATCTTCCATTATCAACTTTACTCTTATATGCTTAAATTGAAGTTGTTACCTCCTTTATTATCATGTACCCTCTTTCATTGTTGAGTTATTCATATTTGAAGTTGTTATTAAGTGTTATCTCTTTCGTTGTCGAGTTTATTCTTCGGTTTCATTATGTTGTTAAAATTTTTATGTTGATTTACTTTCCTTACTCTTGTGTTATTGTTGTTGACTTAGTACTCATTATTGTTAAGCCGTGTGCTATGTATCATTGTGGTATTGTTTATTATTGTTATGGAAATAGTGTGGCATATGAGCACGTGTGGTGTGAGCTGTTATATTGTGTTATTGTATTTTTGGCACATGTAGAATTGTTGAGAATATTGTTGGGGTATTTGCACGTGAGTTGCCCGTGCTATTATTATTATTGATATTTCCATATGTGGCAAGACAAAGGCCGGCTAAATATATATATTGGATTTGCGCATGTGGTGAGATAAGGTGGGATAACTATTGATGCGCATGTGACGAGACAAGGCGGGCATTTACTTTATTGTTGCGTATACGGCGAGACAAGGGGGGCTATGTCGGAGATGATTTGTGATGGTTTGGGGGCATTGTTATTGATGATATTTATGTGGTGGTGTGACTTTCTTGTGTCTGTCATGCATATTACGGGTTTTGTTGTGCTGTTTCCAATATGCTACTCAGTGTCTCTGATTTTACCTGTTGACTTGAGCTTTGATAGTATTGCACAAGCATACTCCGTAAAATGTTAATTATACCAATCCAGGAGTATGAAACTTGATGTTCATTGATCATGTACGTATATTCTTGCATACTTGCCTTGTGTGTGTGGATGGTAGCACGCGAGTTGTCCGTGCAAATATGAGATATTGCTACTATTGGCACGTGAGTTGTCCGTGCGGATATGAGGTATTGTTACTAGTGACACGTGAGTTGTCTGTGCAGATATGTTGTATTAATGGTATTGTCACCTGAGTTGTCCATGCAGCATGCGAGTTGTCAGTGCGGTTGTGATTGATAATGTGGGCACGAGATGCGATGTGATTATGAGGTGTGGTACCTCTAGGTAATTCTTGTGTAAACCTTGTGATAAAACTGTTGATTATTTGGTTATCACTTATATTTCTTAATTGGTTTCACTGTTACTTTAACTGTGTTCTGATTACTTGTTGCGTTATCACTTGTTTTACTCCATGTTGCTATTTATTGTTTCTACTTTCCGTTGCTAGAGTTATATTGTTATTCTTACATTGATATTTGTTCCTTTGTTAGCTTTATATTAATATTTTTCATAGGTTATTATGTCTAGTAGATGTCTTTACTTGAACCTCGTCACTACCTCACCGAGGTCAGTCTTGATACTTACTAGGTACCGCTATGGTGTACTCATGCTACGCTTCTGTATATTTTTTGTGCAGACCCAGGTATCTCGGAGTATGCTGGTCGTTAGTTAGCTGTTGGGGATTTGCTACGGAGACTTCAAGGCATACCTACCATTGCGTTCCCAGGCCTTGGAGTCACCTTCTGTTGTTCTTCATTATTACTGTTTACCTTCATTCCACAACAATGTTGTATTTAGATATTTTTAGTAAACTCAGTAGAGCTTATGACTCCGTACTACTGATTTTGAAAAATGTGTAACTATTGATCGTTTTTAGCTATGTATGTCATTTACGCGTCCATGTTTAATGGTTATGATTTAAATATTTTAATAACTCAGCATGTGTTAGGCTTACCTAGTCATAGGGACGAGGTGGCATCACGATCCTCAAGGTGAGATTTTGGGTCGTAACAAGCTGGTATTAGAGCTCTAGGTTCATAGGTGCTATGAGTTATAAGCAAGTTTAGTAGAGTCTTGCGGATCGGTACGGATACATCTGTGCTTATCCTCGAGAGGCTATATTACTATTAGAAAACTTCACTCCTTTCATTCCTATCATGCAGATTTATTGATTTTGGAGTTTGAGCCTTTTGTTATTTTATTCTCTCATAGATGGTGAGGACACGAGCTATAGTTACTGACAATGCCACCCCTATAGCCGGTGTTGCTAGAGGCCGGGGTAGAGGACGAGGCAGAGGCCGAGGAGGAGCACGTGCCACAGTTGAGGCACCTACCAGAGCAACATGTGAGGAGCCACCAGTAGCTCCAGATGGGGGACATGCACCAAAGGCACCTGTTGCTACCCCTAGACTTCAGGAGACTTTAGCACAGTTCCTAAGCATGTTTGGTACATTGGCTCAGGCGGGATTTATCCCAGTTGCACCAGCTACTTCATAGATTGGGGGAGGAGCTCAGACTCCCGCGACCCGTACTCTAGAGAAGCGGGTCCATGTTAATCAAGTTCCAGGTGTTATGCTAGCACAACCCGTTCTTCCAGTTCAGCCCGAGTTCAGGCCAGAGGAATCAGAGGAGGAGAAGAAGAGGCTTGAGATGTTCAAGAAGTATGATCCTCCTACTTTCAGTGGCGCAATTACTGAGGATGCGCATGGTTTGCTAGACAAGTGCCACCTTATTCTCCATACCATGGGTATTGTAGAGGTGAGCAGAGTAGCCTTTACTATATTTTAGCTGTTAGGGGCAGCATATAGTTGTTGACATGCTTATGAGGAGGGTAGGCCATTTAATCCAGCACCAGTCACTTGGACTCAAATTTCATATATGTTTTTGAGGGAGTTCATCCCACAGACCCTCCAGGATGCATGGCGCATAGAGTTCGAGCAACTACGTTATGGCTCTATGACGGTGTCGAAATATGCCATCGGGTTTAGTGAGTTGTCCCTCCATGTATCTGTGTTGGTTTCTACAGTTAGAGAGTGAGTCCGTAGATTTATCGAGGGGACCATTTAGGGTCTTAGATTCAGTATGGAATGGGAGTTGGAGACTGATACTTCATTTTAGCAGGTTGTCGAGATCGCCAGGAGGATGGAGTGCATCCGCGGTCTAGAGACAGAGAATAGGGAGGATTAAATGCCTCGTGGACCGGGAGGATCTACTGATCCCTATTTTGGAGGCCGAGCGCGTCATGGTAGAGGTTTTATGGGTCAGCCAGTTTAGTCTGCACTTCAGGTTTCACGTGGTGTTCCAGTTATCCACGGGTTCCAATGTGCCCGTTCTTAAAAGTTTCCACATCCACGTTAACAGAGAGGTTGCTTTGAGTGTGGGGATACCAGGCACATGGTGAGAGGGTGTCCCAGACTCTGGGCGGTTGTGCCTTAGCGGGGTGCTCAGGCTATGGGTTCCGCTCTAGTTGCCACTACACCCATGCAGTCAGCTAGAGGTAGGGGACATGCAGGTAGAGGGTGTCCTATAGGGGGAGGTCAACCCCGTTATTATGCTTTCCCTGATAGGGCTGAGGCCGCTGCACTAGATAATGTCGCTACAGGTATGGTTTCGATTTGTTATAGAGATGCATCAGTTTTATTTTGATATGGTCCTACTTATTGTTATGAGTCCTCCTATCTTGCTTCATATATGGTTGTGTTTCATGGTTCTTGTACTTTGTTTGGGTGTCTGCATCAGTTGGGGGATTCTATTATGATAAACTATATCTATCGTTCTGGTTTGGTCTCTATTAAAGGTCATGAGGCTTGGGTGGACTTTCTGTTAGTTAATCAGTTGGTTTTGATGTGATTTCTGGAGGGTTTGGAACCGACTTGTGATTTGGGTGCTTTACAGGTGTGGGAAGTATGTTACTTGTCGTGATTTTGTTCTATGGGCTTGAGTTAGTAAAAGGTTTTTAGTTCTCGAGATGTTTATCTTACTTGTGATTCTGAGTGGGGGATGGGAACCTTTTGTTCTTTGTGGATAGGTGTGTTTGTACCGGGCTATGTGCCGCGGTGGGGTTATGTTAGGGTAAGATTCGATGTAGTGGTTGCCTGTGTATTGCTTCTTCCTTGTGAATTCGATCCGTAGTATGGTACAGATGGGCAGTTGTACCTATTGGACTTGTTTGATAGTTCTCTCATGTGTTTCTCTTTTCATATTCAATTGTATTCGAGTTATGCTTGCTAGGTATGGATTACGATGTATGTGCCCAGGTGGCGTTTGGTGTGGCTTGTTGGTCGGGTGGGTAGTTATGAGTTTCACATGTTCTTACATCATTATCAGTGTTGGGAAGGTTTGGAACAAGGTTCTAATTGATATAAGGCTATTTACTCATACCAGGTTTGGTAATGGATAACTATTGTGGTAAAAGTTATTGCTATGGGCATATGGGTGATGTGTTATGTCACGTGGTTATACCTTGTGGGTGTGCACATGAGTTATTGTAGCTGGTTGAGGTTGATACAGTGTCTTTATGTGGGAATCAGGTCTTTGGTGGATGTTGGAATTTGGTTCTAAGGCTTATCAGTATGAGTGGAAGGAACAATCTTCGATTGAGATGGTGTTGTTGGGCTTATATGGATTGGGGTAACGTGGGAATACCCGTGTGTATGTGTATGGTGAGTTTATACAGTGATTTGATGGCTTTGGAACGACTCTTGGCACGTTCGAGGATGAATGTTTGTTTAAGAGGGGGAGAATGTAATGACCCGACTAGTCGTTTTGAGCTTTAGCGTTTCGTTAAGTGGTTTGAGGTCGTGAGTGACTTCATATTGTATATTATGACTTGCGTGCATGGTCGTTTTCGGCTTTCAAATGATTCAGGATTGATTTGGAAGAATGATTTTTATTTTAGAAGCTTAAGTTTGAAATATTGACCGATGTTTGACTTTTGTGAAAATGACCCCGGAATGGTGTTTCGATGGTTCCAATAGGTTCGTATTGTAATTTTGGACTTGGACGTATGCCCGTAGTTGAATTCGGAGGACCCTAGGTTGATTTGGCTTATTTTGCCGAAAGTTCGCAATTTAAAGATTTAGAATATTCCTAAGTTTGACCATGGTTTGACTTTATGGTTATCAGGTTCGAAATTTAGTTTTGGGACTTGGAATAGGTCCATTTTGCTATTTGGAACTTGTCTGCAAAATTTGGTGTAATTCGGAGTTGGTTTGATAGGAATCGGACACGTGATTGTGTTTTTTGAAGTTCTTGAAGTTCGTTGTGATTTTCATGCGTTTTGGTATCCGATTCGTGATTCTGGATTTTATTTTGATGTTTGGATCGCGCGAGCAAGTTCATATGATTTTTTTGACTTGTGTGGANGGGGGGGGGGGGGCGACAACTTCGCATTTGCGAAGTTTGTTGTCGCAAATGCGACATTAGCAGGTCTGGCTGAGGTCGCTTTTGTGATCCTTTTTTCGCAATTGCGAGGGTCGCATTTGCGAACTCCAGGTCACAAATGAGATACTCGTAGCTTGTTTATAGCTGGGGTTGCGGGACTTAGCTTTATTGTATCAATTTTTGAGCCCTAGACTCGGTGGGAGGCAATTTTGTGGAGAGCTTTTCATACCAAACTATTGGGTAAGTGATTTTGATCAATTTTCAATTATATTACATGATTCTTTATGAGATTTAACATCCAAATCATGAGATTTGAAAAGAAAGTTTGGGTATGTTTGTCTATATTTTGAAAAATAAAATTTGAGATTTGAGAGTCGAATTGGACTCGGATTTGAAAATAAAATACATATATGGACTCGTGGAATTGTGCGTAGCCGAGATCTACCCTTGGACCCAGGTTTTGACCGGGCGGGTCCGAGGTTGACTTTTGTTGATTTCTCTTGTAAAGATCTTAACTTTAATTATAGAAATTGATTTCTCTTATACTTTTGATGATATTAAGTAATTTATTATTAGAATTCAGTCAAGCGGAGTTGAATTTTAGAGGAAAGGCATTTTTAGAGTATTGATTGAGGGCTTTTGAAGTAAGTATCTTGCCTAACTTTGTGGGGAGGGAGCTACCCCGTAGGATTTGGTTGATTGCACTATTTTTATTATGTGGAAGACGTGTACGCGAGGTGACGAGAGTGTACACGGCCTTATATGTGAAAATTGACCGGTTTAGACTCTTAGGTTCCTATATGCATTTAATTGACGTTGTCATATCATGTTATATCTTCCATTATCAACTTTACTCTTATATGCTTAAATTGAAGTTGTTACCTCCTTTATTATCATGTACCCTCTTTCATTGTTGAGTTATTCATATTTGAAGTTGTTATTAAGTGTTATCTCTTTCGTTGTCGAGTTTATTCTTCGGTTTCATTATGTTGTTAAAATTTTTATGTTGATTTACTTTCCTTACTCTTGTGTTATTGTTGTTGACTTAGTACTCATTATTGTTAAGCCGTGTGCTATGTATCATTGTGGTATTGTTTATTGTTGTTATGGAAATAGTGTGGCATATGAGCACGTGTGGTGTGAGCTGTTATATTGTGTTATTGTATTTTTGGCACATGTAGAATTGTTGAGAATATTGTTGGGGTATTTGCACGTGAGTTGCCCGTGCTATTATTATTATTGATATTTCCATATGTGGCAAGACAAAGGCCGGCTAAATATATATATTGGATTTGCGCATGTGGTGAGATAAGGTGGGATAACTATTGATGCGCATGTGACGAGACAAGGCGGACATTTACTTTATTGTTGCGTATACGGCGAGACAAGGGGGGCTATGTCGGAGATGATTTGTGATGGTTTGGGGGCATTGTTATTGATGATATTTATGTGGTGGTGTGACTTTCTTGTGTCTGTCATGCATATTACGGGTTTTGTTGTGCTGTTTCCAATATGCTACTCAGTGTCTCTGATTTTACCTGTTGACTTGAGCTTTGATAGTATTGCACAAGCATACTCCGTAAAATGTTAATTATACCAATCCAGGAGTATGAAACTTGATGTTCATTGATCATGTACGTATATTCTTGCATACTTGCCTTGTGTGTGTGGATGGTAGCACGCGAGTTGTCCGTGCAAATATGAGATATTGCTACTATTGGCACGTGAGTTGTCCGTGCGGATATGAGGTATTGTTACTAGTGACACGTGAGTTGTCTGTGCAGATATGTTGTATTAATGGTATTGTCACCTGAGTTGTCCATGCAGCATGCGAGTTGTCAGTGCGGTTGTGATTGATAATGTGGGCACGAGATGCGATGTGATTATGAGGTGTGGTACCTCTAGGTAATTCTTGTGTAAACCTTGTGATAAAACTGTTGATTATTTGGTTATCACTTATATTTCTTAATTGGTTTCACTGTTACTTTAACTGTGTTCTGATTACTTGTTGCGTTATCACTTGTTTTACTCCATGTTGCTATTTATTGTTTCTACTTTCCGTTGCTAGAGTTATATTGTTATTCTTACATTGATATTTGTTCCTTTGTTAGCTTTATATTAATATTTTTCATAGGTTATTATGTCTAGTAGATGTCTTTACTTGAACCTCGTCACTACCTCACCGAGGTCAGTCTTGATACTTACTAGGTACCGCTATGGTGTACTCATGCTACGCTTCTGTATATTTTTTGTGCAGACCCAGGTATCTCGGAGTATGCTGGTCGTTAGTTAGCTGTTGGGGATTTGCTACGGAGACTTCAAGGCATACCTACCATTGCGTTCCCAGGCCTTGGAGTCACCTTCTGTTGTTCTTCATTATTACTGTTTACCTTCATTCCACAACAATGTTGTATTTAGATATTTTTAGTAAACTCAGTAGAGCTTATGACTCCGTACTACTGATTTTGAAAAATGTGTAACTATTGATCGTTTTTAGCTATGTATGTCATTTACGCGTCCATGTTTAATGGTTATGATTTAAATATTTTAATAACTCAGCATGTGTTAGGCTTACCTAGTCATAGGGACTAGGTGGCATCACGATCCTCAAGGTGAGATTTTGGGTCGTAACAAGCTGGTATTAAAGCTCTAGGTTCATAGGTGCTATGAGTTATAAGCAAGTTTAGTAGAGTCTTGCGGATCGGTACGGATACATCTGTGCTTATCCTCGAGAGGCTATATTACTATTAGAAAACTTCACTCCTTTCATTCCTATCATGCAGATTTATTGATTTTGGAGTTTGAGCCTTTTGTTATTTTATTCTCTCATAGATGGTGAGGACACGAGCTATAGTTACTGACAATGCCACCCCTATAGCCGGTGTTGCTAGAGGCCGGGGTAGAGGACGAGGCAGAGGCCGAGGAGGAGCACGTGCCACAGTTGAGGCACCTACCAGAGCAACATGTGAGGAGCCACCAGTAGCTCCAGATGGGGGACATGCACCAAAGGCACCTGTTGCTACCCCTAGACTTCAGGAGACTTTAGCACAGTTCCTAAGCATGTTTGGTACATTGGCTCAGGCGGGATTTATCCCAGTTGCACCAGCTACTTCATAGATTGGGGGAGGAGCTCAGACTCCCGCGGCCCGTACTCTAGAGAAGCGGGTCCATGTTAATCAAGTTCCAGGTGTTATGCTAGCACAACCCGTTCTTCCAGTTCAGCCCGAGTTCAGGCCAGAGGAATCAGAGGAGGAGAAGAAGAGGCTTGAGATGTTCAAGAAGTATGATCCTCCTACTTTCAGTGGCGCAATTACTGAGGATGCGCATGGTTTGCTAGACAAGTGCCACCTTATTCTCCATACCATGGGTATTGTAGAGGTGAGCAGAGTAGCCTTTACTATATTTTAGCTGTTAGGGGCAGCATATAGTTGTTGACATGCTTATGAGGAGGGTAGGCCATTTAATCCAGCACCAGTCACTTGGACTCAAATTTCATATATGTTTTTGAGGGAGTTCATCCCACAGACCCTCCAGGATGCATGGCGCATAGAGTTCGAGCAACTACGTTATGGCTCTATGACGGTGTCGAAATATGCCATCGGGTTTAGTGAGTTGTCCCTCCATGTATCTGTGTTGGTTTCTACAGTTAGAGAGTGAGTCCGTAGATTTATCGAGGGGACCATTTAGGGTCTTAGATTCAGTATGGAATGGGAGTTGGAGACTGATACTTCATTTTAGCAGGTTGTCGAGATCGCCAGGAGGATGGAGTGCATCCGCGGTCTAGAGACAGAGAATAGGGAGGATTAAATGCCTCGTGGACCGGGAGGATCTACTGATCCCTATTTTGGAGGCCGAGCGCGTCATGGTAGAGGTTTTATGGGTCAGCCAGTTTAGTCTGCACTTCAGGTTTCACGTGGTGTTCCAGTTATCCACGGGTTCCAATGTGCCCGTTCTTAAAAGTTTCCACATCCACGTTAACAGAGAGGTTGCTTTGAGTGTGGGGATACCAGGCACATGGTGAGAGGGTGTCCCAGACTCTGGGCGGTTGTGCCTTAGCGGGGTGCTCAGGCTATGGGTTCCGCTCTAGTTGCCACTACACCCATGCAGTCAGCTAGAGGTAGGGGACATGCAGGTAGAGGGTGTCCTATAGGGGGAGGTCAACCCCGTTATTATGCTTTCCCTGATAGGGCTGAGGCCGCTGCACTAGATAATGTCGCTACAGGTATGGTTTCGATTTGTTATAGAGATGCATCAGTTTTATTTTGATATGGTCCTACTTATTGTTATGAGTCCTCCTATCTTGCTTCATATATGGTTGTGTTTCATGGTTCTTGTACTTTGTTTGGGTGTCTGCATCAGTTGGGGGATTCTATTATGATAAACTATATCTATCGTTCTGGTTTGGTCTCTATTAAAGGTCATGAGGCTTGGGTGGACTTTCTGTTAGTTAATCAGTTGGTTTTGATGTGATTTCTGGAGGGTTTGGAACCGACTTGTGATTTGGGTGCTTTACAGGTGTGGGAAGTATGTTACTTGTCGTGATTTTGTTCTATGGGCTTGAGTTAGTAAAAGGTTTTTAGTTCTCGAGATGTTTATCTTACTTGTGATTCTGAGTGGGGGATGGGAACCTTTTGTTCTTTGTGGATAGGTGTGTTTGTACCGGGCTATGTGCCGCGGTGGGGTTATGTTAGGGTAAGATTCGATGTAGTGGTTGCCTGTGTATTGCTTCTTCCTTGTGAATTCGATCCGTAGTATGGTACAGATGGGCAATTGTACCTATTGGACTTGTTTGATAGTTCTCTCATGTGTTTCTCTTTTCATATTCAATTGTATTCGAGTTATGCTTGCTAGGTATGGATTACGATGTATGTGCCCAGGTGGCGTTTGGTGTGGCTTGTTGGTCGGGTGGGTAGTTATGAGTTTCACATGTTCTTACATCATTATCAGTGTTGGGAAGGTTTGGAACAAGGTTCTAATTGATATAAGGCTATTTACTCATACCAGGTTTGGTAATGGATAACTATTGTGGTAAAAGTTATTGCTATGGGCATATGGGTGATGTGTTATGTCACGTGGTTATACCTTGTGGGTGTGCACATGAGTTATTGTAGCTGGTTGAGGTTGATACAGTGTCTTTATGTGGGAATCAGGTCTTTGGTGGATGTTGGAATTTGGTTCTAAGGCTTATCAGTATGAGTGGAAGGAACAATCTTCGATTGAGATGGTGTTGTTGGGCTTATATGGATTGGGGTAACGTGGGAATACCCGTGTGTATGTGTATGGTGAGTTTATACAGTGATTTGATGGCTTTGGAACGACTCTTGGCACGTTCGAGGATGAATGTTTGTTTAAGAGGGGGAGAATGTAATGACCCGACTAGTCGTTTTGAGCTTTAGCGTTTCGTTAAGTGGTTTGAGGTCGTGAGTGACTTCATATTGTATATTATGACTTGCGTGCATGGTCGTTTTCGGCTTTCAAATGATTCAGGATTGATTTGGAAGAATGATTTTTATTTTAGAAGCTTAAGTTTGAAATATTGACCGATGTTTGACTTTTGTGAAAATGACCCCGGAATGGTGTTTCGATGGTTCCAATAGGTTCGTATTGTAATTTTGGACTTGGACGTATGCCCGTAGTTGAATTCGGAGGACCCTAGGTTGATTTGGCTTATTTTGCCGAAAGTTCGCAATTTAAAGATTTAGAATATTCCTAAGTTTGACCATGGTTTGACTTTATGGTTATCAGGTTCGAAATTTAGTTTTGGGACTTGGAATAGGTCCATTTTGCTATTTGGAACTTGTCTGCAAAATTTGGTGTAATTCGGAGTTGGTTTGATAGGAATCGGACACGTGATTGTGTTTTTTGAAGTTCTTGAAGTTCGTTGTGATTTTCATGCGTTTTGGTATCCGATTCGTGATTCTGGATTTTATTTTGATGTTTGGATCGCGCGAGCAAGTTCATATGATTTTTTTGACTTGTGTGGATATTTGATGTAACAACCCAATTGGTCGTTTTGTGTATTTGATCCCCGTTTCTGCCACGACCCAAAATCTGACTAGTCGTGATGGCACCAAATCCAACTGGCTAGATAAGCCAAGTAACAGTCAACACAATTCAATTGAGAATAATAAAGGATCAATAAATGAAACAACCGAAACTTTATATAATAACCTAAGGATTGGTAGTACAAGTCATGAGGTACAAGTCACGAGCCACTAAGATTTTAGATTTACAAAGCTGGTATGAAAATATTTACAATGTGTGTTTGAAATATACATACACAGAACTCAAATCTAAACTACCAAGGACAAGTGGTAGCTATGTCCAGAGATCAGGTACATCTTCAATACTGACTCCCACTATAATCAGTAGCATCAGCTCCGAGATCTGCACGTAAGGTGCATAAGTGTAGTATGAGTACAACTGACCCCATATACTCAATAAGTATCGTAACTACCTCGACAAGGTATTAGAAGCACAAATTATAAATGATACTCATCAGTCACCTGTACAAGTTCTTAAATCTAACAAGTATAGAACATATATGTGATCAAATCAAGAAAATATAGGTAAAACCACCTTGGTGCTCCCAATTCTCTGTTTTAAAGTGTGCTACTCAGTTAACAATCTAGAATATAAGGAAAGTGTGCAAGTAAATCAGGTAAGCGATCAAGGAAATTTCACGTAAAGATGAAATGCAATAACCAAATATCAGTCTATTGCGGTGTGCAGCCCGATCCAAATAACAATAAGCTAATAAGGCCTGTTGTGGCATGCAACCTGATCCAAATAACAATAACCAGCTCTTTCAGAGCTCACATCAATTAGAAACCCGTCAGTTTCTCACAATCCGCGTGTACACCATCAAGAGAGAAACATGAGAGGGTTACCCTAGAGGGATGGATCCGTATCCATATGCAAGCATGGCCAATTCAACGTGCTATCAGCCCGGTGTGGTCACAGGCTCAATATCAACCGCATGGACAACTCACGTGCCATAATATCAGTACCAGGATCCGCACAGACAACTCATGTACTGCACGAATAACTCACGTGCTAAAAATTACAATCCATCCGACATGGTCACAAGCATAACCACACAATCCGTCTGGCATGGTCACAGACATAACAACACAATCCGCCCGGCGTGGTCACATGCATCCAGTCCAAATCATATCACACAGAAGCAAATATACAAGAACACATGTATGTGATGAATGAATATCAAATTTCATGCTCCTGGGCTGGTATAATGACATGCTTAAGTGTAGGCATGTGCTAAGTGTGCTATCATAACTCAATCGGCGATTTCATCACAGAAATAACATTTATTAGGTTCCTTCAGGGATTTAGCATCTATGTAACCTCAAACATGGATCAAATAGTTCACAACAAGGTTACAAATATGAGAAACAACACAGTTTAAAACTTAACAGTCAATTCAAGGCATATCATAGCTAAGCACTACCCCAAGCATGGATAAATACCCCGGTGCTCGCACATGGGCTCAATCCCCACACATATGTGCACCCATAGCACTTAGCTATCACAAATAACTCAGGCAACTAGTGCCTCAACCAAGTTTAGATAAGATATTTACATCAAGCAAGCCAAATCAAATACCGAGAAAACCAAACAATACTCTATAAGCGCCATCCCACACAAATTTACCTCCAAACGGATCAAAACTAGCCAAAAGCAACTCAAAAATATCAAATGATTCAAAAGGAAACAAACCCAATCGATAAAGGTCGAATCTTTAATCAAAAACTCAAAGTCAACCAAAAAGTCAAACCCGGGCCCGCACCTTGGAACCCGACAAAACTTAAAGATTCCGACAACCTATTAATTTATGAGTCCAACCATAATAATTTTACTCAAATCCGACTCCGAATCGATGTTCAAATCTCAATTAATCACATTAGGAAAGTTTTGACAAAAACCCCCAATTTCTCTTTTAAATTCATAATCAAAATGCCAAAATCAAAGATGGAATCATGGAATATAATCAAAACCCAGTCAAAAATACTTACCCCAATCCATGTGGTGAAAAATTCCCTCCAAAATCTCCCAAAACCGAGCCCCAAATCTCAAAATGTGAATAAAATAACTCAACCCTTGAAATACATAACATCTGCCCAGCATTTTCGCATATGCGAACCAAAAGTTGTTTGTACGGCGTCGCTTCTACGACTCAATCCCCGCTTTTGCAGGAAAACACTGAAGCCCCAACCTCTTGCAACTGCGAAAAATCTTTCGCTTCTGCGACATCGCAGGTGCGAGTATTTCTCCGCTTCTGCGTCAAATAGACCGCTTCTGCACTATTGCAGATGTGCTGATATCTCCGCATCTACGGTCTCTTGTCCCAGCTTCATATTGCGCTTTTGCACTTCTAGTGCCGCGTCTGCGGCTCCGTACTTACACTCAAAGTTCCGTAGGTGCGGTCACACCATATCCCAGCTCAAGCCAGCAATAACCAACATGACCCAAAATGATCCCAAACCCATCTGAAACTCACCCGAGCCCCTCGGGATCCCATCCGGTCATGCCAACTAGTTCCAAAACATAACACGGACTTACTCGAGGCCTCAAAGTATACATAACAATATCAAAACCATGAATCTCATCTCAAATCAAACTTGATGAACTTTTGAACTTCCAACTTCCAAAACTCATGTCGAACCATATCAAATCAACTCGGAATGACCTCACATTTTGCACACAAATTCCAAATGACATAACGAACCCATTACAACTTATGAACTTTCCGAATCATCAAAGTTAACTCCCGGTCAAACTTATGAATATTCTGAACCTTTAAATTTTCAACTTTCGCCAAATAGTGCTGAAACCTTCTAGAAACGTCCAAATGCAATATCGGAAATACGACCAAGTCCAAAATTACTATCCAGACCTAACAGAACCATTAAAACTCTGATTTGAGGTCAAATACACAAAATTCAAACTTGGTCAACTCTTCCAACTTAAGCTTCCTAGTTGAGAATCACTATTCCAATTCAATCCCGAATCACTTGAAAGCTAAAATTGACGATTCACACAAGTCATAATACATCATATGAAGCTATTCAAGAATTCAAACAGCTGAACAAAATGAAAATTCTCAAAATGACCAGTTGGGTCGTTATATTCTCCCCCACTTAAACATACATTCATCCTCGAACGTGCTAGGAGCCGTTCCAAAGCCATCAAATCACTGTGTAAACTCACTATGTGTTACGATCCATAATCCACTAGTCATGATTGCACCTAATCCAACCCGCTAGGTAAGCTAACTAATAGTCAACACAATTCAAATGAGATTAATAGGAGAATCAATGATAAATTAATGGAACTTTAATACAATAACCCAAAAGCTGGTAGTACAAGTCATAAGCCGCTATGATATAGAATTTACAAAAAAGAAACTGATATGAAATAACTACAACTTCTGTTTGGAATGTACATAAACATAATTCAAATCTAAAGCTACCAAGGATGAGTGGTAGCCATATCCGTAACGCAGGTACATCTTTAGTGCCAGCTCCCGTCTCCCGTCATCCACAACATCTCAGCTTCAAGATATGCACGCGAGATGCAGAAGTGTAGTATGAGTACAACGGACCATATATACTCAATAAGTATCACAACTAACCTCGGCAAGGTAATAGAAACAAAAAGTATAAATGATACTCACAAGTCACCTGTACAAGTTCATAAATTTCCAACAAGTATAGAATAGATATATGATCAAATAAGGAAAACACAGATAAAACTATCTTGGTGCTTACAATTCTTCTTAAAGTGTTTTGCTCGGTCAACAATCCAGCATATAAGGAAGATATGCAAGTAAATCAGGTAAACAATCAAGGAAATTGCAAATAAAGATGATATACAATAACCAAATATCAATCCGTTGCGACGCACAACTCGATCCCAATAGAAATCACATCATGGCTCTACGGCCCACATCAAAATCTCAGTAACCGAACCAAACCAATACCAGCTCTCCCAGAGATCACATCAAATAGAAACTCGTCGGTTTCTCATAATTCGCGTGTAAACCATCAAGAGAGAAACATGAGAGAGTGACCCTAGGGGGATGGATCCATATCCACACACATGCACGACCGTTTCAACGTGTTATCAGCCTGGCGTAGTCAAATGCTCAATATCATAATCCGCACGGCGTGGTCACACGCTAAATATCATAATCTACCCAGCATGGTCACATGCTCAATATAACGGATCTACCCGTCATGGTCACATGCTATATCACAATCCGCCCAGCGTGGTCACATGCATAACAACACAAACCACCTGGCATGCTTACATGCATAACAACACAATCCGCCCGACGTGGTCACATACATCCAGTTAGAGTCATATCACATAGAAGCAAATATACAAGAATACATGTATATAATCAATGAATAGTAGATTTCATGCTCCTGGACTGGTACAATTGACATGCTAAAGTGTATGTATGTGTAAAGTGTACTATCATGGCTCAAATAATTTCATCAGGAAAATAGAAAATATCAAGTTCAATTAGGAGATTAGCCTCTATATAATCTCAAAACATGGATCAAATAGCTCACAACAGGGTTACAAATATGAGAAACATCACATCATACAACTTATCAATTACTTCAAGGCATATTGTAGCCTAAGCATTACTCGAGCATGGATAAATACCCCAGTGCTTGCACATGGGATCAAACCTTACACATATACGCACCCATATCACGTAGCTATCACAAATAACACAGGAAACTAGTGCCTCAACCAAATTTAGGTAAGATACTTACCTCAAGCAAGACAAATCAAATACCGAGCAAGCCAAACAACACTCTAGAAATAGCATCCCGCTTGAACAAACCTCCGAACGGCTCAAAACTAGCCAAAAACAACTCAAAAACATCAAATAATGCCTTAGAAGACAAACCCCAGCGATAAAGGTCGAATCTTTAATAAAAAACTCAAAGTCAACCAAAACGACAACCCATGCCCGCACCTTGGAACCCCACGAAACTTACAAATTCAGATAACTCATTTGAATATGATTCCGACCATACTAATTTCATTCAATTTCGACACAAAATCGATGTTCAAAACCCAATTATTCTCTTTCGAAAAGTTTTTGATAAAACCCCCAATTCTCCAATTAAAACATGGATTAATTCACAAATTACCTACTGTAATCATGTAAAAATACAAATATTGAGGTTAGATACTGACACCCATGAAAATATGAGAATAAGGCCGCGAAGATCACCTCAATCGGAGCTCTAGAACTCAAGATATGCTCAAAATACTATAATAACGCAGTCTAATTTTTTTTATACACAGGGATTTCCGCTTTTGCGCCCAAAAATCTGCACCTGCGAATTTCCAGATGCCATTTCTGCTTTTGTGGACCATTTTTCGCACCTGCGGGGTGGAAGATGCGAACCCAACTTCGCATCTACGAAGCACCAACACCAACTTTCTTCTCCGACACTAAAATGAGCATAACTCCCTCATACAATGTCCAATTTCGACAATTCTTTGTGCTATGGATCCGTAGATACAATACGAATCTAATTCTTCAATAAAAATAGAATTTAACCCTCATTTGCTAATGTAGTACCATTTATTCTTGAATAAATGATGTCGAAACATCAAAAACGAGCGCGACACAACCCAAACCTATTCGAAACTCACTCGAGCCCCCTGGGACCCTGTCTGAACAAACCAATAAGCCCCAAAACATAATACAGACCTGATAAAGCCATCAAATCCCACATAACAATATTGAAACCATGAATCACACCTCAAATCAAACTTAATGAAATTTTGAACTTTTAACTTTCAAAACTCGTGCCGAACATATCAAATCAACTCGGAATGACCTCAAATTTTGCACACAAGATCCAAATGACATAACGAACCTATTACAACTCCTGGAACCATAATCCGAACCTGATAACATCGAATTCAACTCCCGATCAAATCTATGAACTTCCAAACCTTCAAATTGCTAACTTTCGCCAATTAGCGCCAAAACCTTCTAGAAACATCCAAATGCAAATCCGGGCATACACTGAAGTCCACAATCACCATCTGGACCTAAAAATATCGTCAAAACTCTGATCCGAGGTCAAATGCACAAAAATAAAACTTGGTCAACTCTTCCAACTTAAAGCTTCCCATTTAAGAATCATTCTCCCAAATCAATTCCGAACAGCTGGAAGACCAAAATCAACCATACATGCAAGTCATAATACATCATATGAATCTACTCAAGACCTCACACCAGCGAACGGAATGTCAATTCTCAAAATGATCGATCGGGTCGTTACATTCTCCCCCACGTAAACATACGTTCGTCCTCGAACTTGAAAAAAGTCATTCAAAGTCATCAACTCACCGTATAACCTCCTCGTACACATACTCGTGGGTGATTCTATGTCACCCCAATCCTTATAAGCCTGATAACACAATCTAGCTGAAATTTCTTACTTCAACCTTAGCCCATAAACCTTAGAATCAAATCTCCAATAGCTGGAATCCATTACAAGTCCCCATTCTCTCATCTATACATTGTATAAGTGTAAACAAGCTATATTAAGCCTTAATCATAACCCAAGATGTAATCACATGATGTACCACATAGGTAAGATACTCATAGAAATAACTTCCGACCACAATAGCTGCTCAACAACCAACCCGGTACCGGTAACAAACCTCATATCAATGATGAAAGAAACACACAAAGACTCATAACCATCCATCAAATCAACAAGTCATGGATCTCTCTCACCCAACAAGAACCATAGCCCAAATTCTAAGCTGACAAGGGAACATCATCACATCTCCAAACATACCTTACTCAATCCTGATAGTGCCCATTCCATGTTCAATAACCTCATCTCAACCATTACAAGCTGCTCGATCGACATGCCACACCAATATCGCCTAGATCCACATACCATGCAATCCGTGCACTAATAAGCAACAACTCAAATGTACCTGAAAATAGAAAAAGATTCAAATGAGAGAACCGTTCTACAAGCTCAACAAGTACCACAAGCGTAATGCTATGAACCCATCACACAATGGAGAACCAAGACACACGAAATCTACCTAAAGGATCATATCCCAACATAACTCCGCTACAGTGCATGACACAATACAGACACCGGTCCACATGAAATACCCCGAGCAATGATGCTCATGATCAACAACCATATGTATATCAATAATAAATACGCGAAGCGCATGACCATAACAATAGAGAAACAAATAGCACAATATAACCCAATCAGGAAGACCATAACCAAGGCGCAATCAACCATCCAACACCCCAAGAGCCATCTCGCTTGAATTCCGCCACTAGGCCCAAATCGAACCGCATTAGGCCTACTAGCGGCCTCCAAATCGATTCCCATCATCCTGAAATGGGTAGATAGACTTTCCAAAGATCCACTGAAACCTATCCATAACACATACCATCATCTATCTAACTCTGGCCACACCTTCATAGTCCACAACTAAATAATAGTCCACCTCTGAGAATCCTAATCTCCAAATCACAAGAATACAAAAATCTCCATATCCGATCCTGTCTCGACAACTCAAATAACTGACACATCCCTCATGCACGATCATCCCTTAGAAACACTTCCATAATTCTTTCGTGCCACATAACAAAAATATGAACATCAACAGTCGATCAATCATGCAATTACCGTAATACAATGAAGCATCCGTAAGTCAAAATACAAGGCGCCTTCTGAAATACGCACTCTTCTCAGGTGATACCAGATAGTGCCAGCATTCTTCTAAATATTTTAAACTGTTCATGCTGTCTACATCTCATGACCTTAAGAAACTGAACTGTAAATTTGCACATGCAAATCTTAATTCCACACGATGCACCTCCTCTAACATACCATTATATAAAAGCACGAGAATTCCATTAACAACTCTGAGTCACAAGCATAATACATACTCCATCAGCCAAAAACCTTCCACTTGATCCTATTCAGAAGAAAATCACAACGCATAACAAACTCCCCCCATGCCTTTAGAGGACATCAATCTCAAGCCATGGTAGAAATTATCGAGAACTCTACGAAACACATTTGCACATAACCAAGTCATCAGACCTAAATTTCTCTAACTCAACCAAGTCACGCAGGTCACCAAGCCCAAGAGTTTTTCCACAAAGCACATGTAAAGCCTCACCATATCATAAGAACCAAAAGAACCGATCATATCTATTAGCATGCTGATCTAACTTACTACCAAGCTATCTTATTTCTTTGAGTTCCTTCCGAATTGTCTTCAAGTTATCACTTTTCTTTGCCAGTACACTATGATCCTTAACCAAATCTCACCACAAGCGATCCTAGCATGAAACCTCATCATCCTAAAGCCCATAAGCCACTGTATAACCTCTTAGGTACCCAAAAATATCACATCCGAGATACCCAATTTGAAGAGACCTTATGTGAATCTGATGCTGCTTTCTTATCCTATCTGATACTGAAATGTAGAATCCATAATGATACAAAAATACCACGAGTCTCAACACCATCCAATGTAAATCTCAGATATTTTCCATTTACAAATCCGAAAATTCCTCAAATGACACATATGAATCTTGAACCAATTAGAAACTTATCGAGAGTCATCCACCCTATTCTAATCTCAAATGCACTACCCAAACAAGCCGAACGATCTGTGCTCCATTAGCACACAAACACCCTAAAGAAGTAACTCCGCCTTAACGCAACTGAGTGACTCCCTTTTCTTAGCACATTACATTCATCACAAATAACAAACCCAAATCATTCCAAGATTTTCGTATCCATAAAATGTAATACATCATGCACCCAAAAACTTCCTTACTCTAGTCATTCTCGAAATCAACCTCTTCAAGTCATAACCGATCTACAAGTATGCCTCAGACCAAAACTAACGAAATACATGACCATGCAATCTGATCGTCGATAGTAGCCTCCCCCACTTGGCTCAAAGCCATAGATCACAACATCCGATCCACAATACCCTTACTCCATTACTGCCATAATCCTGCACTGCAATTCAATAAAACCCTTCATGAACTGATATAGAACTAATTATAAAATATCTCAAATCTTCTGCTAAATGCACATACATTCTTGTGATAGTCAAGCCAACCTCCTCAAGCAATCCAAACCCAATTGCAACACATATAACCCACTGATAGAAGAAAAGCTCTCCACAGAAACATCACAGAGATCACACAACCTCAGAACATTCTGCATGAGATAACCCAACTACTTAGCCTCAAATGGCACCCCTCTCTGAACCCATCATGGTGACAATTACTATGCGATCACTTAATCATCCCGAGTCTAAACTCGCCAACAAGACATAAGAGTTTACTTCATCCCACACGTGAACAACATGAAAGATCCCCCTACACACTCATAACTCGAGACTGCACAACACTTCAAGACAGAAATCAAGCACCCAATAGTCCTTTTTACATTCCAAGAAAACTCTTCTCATCACATCCAAGCCATCTGAAAACATCCCGCAGTCACATCATACTCATCATATAGCTATCCATCCACTCACCGAGCTATCAATCCCACTCTTAGGGATACTACCGGACATATGAGTCCAAAAGCACATACTCACACAACCGAAACCACAGAGTCCAAGCTGTGGTCTAAACTTGGCCTCAAGTCCTCCAGACTGGACTAATATCACAACACAGAGAACACATCTTGCACCTCATCCATGACATCTCAGCTTCAAGATCTACACGCGAGGTGCAAAAATGTAGTATGAGTACAACCGACCCCACATACTCAATAAGTATCACAACTAACCTCGGCAAGATAATAGAAGCAAGAATTATAAATGATACTCACCACATCTGTACAAGTTCATAAATTTCCAACAAGTATAAAATAGATATACGATCAAATAAGGAAAACACAGATAAAACCACCTTGGTGCTCACAATTCTTCTTAAATTATTTTACTCGGTCAACAATCCAGCATATAAGGAAGATATGTAAGTAAATTAGGTAAACAGTCAAGGAAATTTGCAAATAAAGATGATATGCAATAAGCAAATATCAATCCATTGCGACGCACAACCTGATCCCAATAAAAATCACATCACGACTCTATGTCCCACATCAAAATCTCAGTAACTGAACTAAACCAATAACCAGCTCTCCCAGAGTTCACATCAACCAGAAACCCGTCGGTTTCTCATAATCCGCGTGTACACCATCAAAGAGAAACGTGAGAGGGTGACCCTAGGGGATGGATCCATATCCACACGCATGCACGTCCAATTCAATGTGCTATCAGCCCGGCGTGTTCACATGCTCAATATCATAATCTGCCTGGCGTGGTCATAGACTCAATATCATAATCCACCCGGCGTGGTCAGAGGCTCAATATAACGGATCCGCCCAGTGTGGTCCAGACTATATTACAATCCACTCGGCATGGTGACAGGTATAATAACATAATCCACCCGGCGTGGTCACAGGCATAACAATACAATCCACTCGACGTGGTCACATGCATCCAGTCCGAGTCATATCACACAGAAGCAAATATTTAAGACTACATGTATATAATCAATGAATATATTTCATGCTCCTAGACTGGTAGAATTGACATGCTAAAGTGTATG
Organism: Nicotiana otophora; assembly: GCA_000715115.1. Lineage (NCBI taxonomy): Eukaryota > Viridiplantae > Streptophyta > Magnoliopsida > Solanales > Solanaceae > Nicotiana > Nicotiana otophora. The sequence goes on along the minus strand of AWOL01S0104153.1, from coordinate 28,766 downwards.
CATGTGTAAAGTGTACTATCATGGCTCAAGGAAATTTCTTAAGGAAAATTGCAAATATCAAGTTCAATCTGGAGGTTAGCCTCTATATAATCTCAAAGCATGGATCAAATAGCTCACAACATGGTTACAAATATGAGGAACATTACATCATAAAGCTTATCAATTAATTCAAGGTATGTCATAGCCTAAGCACTACTCTGAGCATGGATAAATACCCCAGTGCTCGTACATGGACTCAAATCCTACACATATGTGCACCCATAACACGTATCTATCGCAAATAACTCTGGCAACTAGTGCCTCAACCAAGNAGCTTATCAATTAATTCAAGGTATGTCATAGCCTAAGCACTACTCTGAGCATGGATAAATACCCAGTGCTCGTACATGGACTCAAATCCTACACATATGTGCACCCATAACACGTATCTATCGCAAATAACTCTGGCAACTAGTGCCTCAACCAATTTTAGGTAAGATACTTACATCAAGCAAGAAAAAATATTTATTGAGCAAGACAAACAACACTCTAAAAATTTCATCCCGCGTGAATCAACCTCCGAACAACTCGAAACTAGCCAAAAGCAACTCAAAAATATCAAATAATTCCTTAGAAGACAAACCCAAGCGATAAAGGTCGAATTTTTAATCAAAAACTCAAAGTCAACCTAGACTCGCACCTCGGAACCCAATGAAACTTACAAATTCCGATAACCCATTTGAATATGATTCCAACCATACTAATTTCATCCAATTCCGACTCCGAATCAATATTCAAAACCCAATTATTCTCTTTAGAAAAGTTTTTGATAAAAAGCTCTAATTCTTCAATTAAAATATGGATTAATTCAAAATTTAACTATTGTAATTATGTTAAAATAACAATATTGAGGTTAGATACTGACCCTCACAAAAATACGAGAACAATGCCGTGAAAATCACCTCAATCAGAGCTCTAGAACTCAAGATATGCTCAAAATACCAAAAGAACGCAGTCTGATTTTTTATACACATGGATTTCTGCTTTTGCGCCCAAAAATCCGCACCTTCGATTTTCCAGCTGTCATTTATACTTTTGCAGACCATTTTTCGCACCTGCGGGGTCACAGATTCGGATCTGCGAAGTTCCAGCACCAGCTTTCTTCTCCGACACTAAAATGAGAATAACTCCCTCATACAATGTCCAAATTCGACGATTCTTTTTGCTATGGCTCCGTAATTACGATTCGGATCTAATGCTTCAATAAAGACAGAACTTGGATCTCACGTCTGAACAAACCAACAAGTCCCAAAACATAATAAAGACCTGATCTAGCCCTAAAATCCAACATAACAGCATTAAAATCACGAATCGCACCTCAAATCAAACTTAATTAACTTTTGAACTTTCAACATCCAAAACTTGTGCCGAACCATATCAAATCAACTCGGAATGACCTCAAATTTTGCACACAAGTTCCAAATAATATAACGAACCTATTCCAACTCCCGGACACATAATCCGAACCCGATAACATTGAAGTCAACTCCCGGTCAAACCTATGAACTTTCCAAACCCTCAAATTGCCAACTTTCGCCAATTAGCGCCAAAACCTTCTAGAAACATCCAAATGCAAATCCGGGCATACACCCAAGTCCAAAATCACCATCCATACCTAACAGTACCGTCAAAACTCCAATATGAGGTCAAATATTCAAAAGTCAAACTTGATCAACTCTTCCAACTTAAAGCTTCCTACTTAAGAATCATTCTCCCAAATCAATTCCGAACAACTTGAAGAGCAAAATCGACCATACACACAAGTCATAATATATCATATGCAGCTACTCAAGACCTTAAACTACCGAAAGAAATACTAATGCTCAAAATGATCGATAAGGTCGTTACACAATGCACATACCGATGGGTGATCCCACGTCACCTCAAACCATGTAAGCCCGACAACACAATATAACTGAAGATCCTTACTTCAACCTTAGTTCATAGACCTTAGAACCCAAAATTGTAACAACTTTGCCGGTCGTTTTGAGCATTTGCACTCAGTTTGGTGGTTTGAGGTCATGAGTAGCTTCGTATGATGTATTATGACTTGTGTGTATCGTCGGTTTTGGTTTTGAGGTGACTTGGGATTGATTTGGAAGAATAATTCTCAACTAGGAAACTTTAAGTTGTAAGAGTTGACAAAGTTAGACTTTTATGTATTTGACTTCAGATTGGAGTTTTGATGGTTCCGATAGGTCTGTATAGTGATTTTAGACTAGGGCGTTTGCCCGGATTTGCATTTGGATGTTTCTAGAAGGTTTTGACGCAAATTGGAAAAAGTTAGCAATTTGAAGGTTTTGAATGTTTATAGATTTGACTAGGAGTTATCTTTTGATAGTATCAGATTTGGATTGTTGTTCTGGGAGTTTAAATAGGCTTGTTATATCGTTTGGAATTTATGTGCAAAATTTGAATTTATTCCGAGTTGATTTGTTATGGTTCGACACTAGGTTTTGAAGTTGAAAGTTCAAAAGTTCTTGAAGTTTGATTTGAGGTACGATTCATGGTTTTGATATTGTTATATGTGATTTGAGGCCTCTAGTAGGTCAGTGTTATGTTTTGGGACTTGTTTTCTTGTTCGGACTGGGTCCCGAGGGGCTTGGGTGAGTTTCGAGGTGATTTCAAATAATTTTGGATGGGTTTGAGTTGCTTGTTTTTTTGGTGCTCCAACTGAGCTTCGCGATCACGAGATCACAGACGCGATCACAATGAGTATTTTGGTAGATGAGTTAGGTGTTCATTGTGTCCGCGTTGAAGAAGTCACATTCCCTGATAAGTAATTGGGGTTGGAGAGATTTGGGCAACGTGTTCACGGTCTTGTTCACGAGTTTGCGAAGAGGAATGTGGTAGGCGTGAGTTGTGAATCACGTTCGCGATTATGTAGTCACGTTCGTGATGGTTGGGGGCCTGATGGACTTCACGTTCATCGGATGTTGATCGTGTCCGCGATGAGATTTTTGAGGCTGGGCTTTTCTTCGCGATCGCGAAGGTACTATCCCGATCGTGTGGGGTACCACTGGGCAGTGCATATAAGTACACTATTTCAGACCTTTGAGTTATTTTATCACATTTTGAGTTGGGGAGCTTGGATTTTAGTGATTTTGGAGAGGATGTTTACCACATGGATTGGGGTAAGTACTTTCTACTCGGATGTGTTATATTTCATGATTCTATCTTCGATTTTAGCATTTGATTGATGATTTTAGAAGAGAAATTAGGGGGGGTTTGTCTAAATTTTTCGAAAGTGAATATTTGAGATTTGAACATCGATTCGAAGTTGGATTTGAGTAATGGTTGGACTCGTAATTGAATAGGTTGTCGGAATTTCTAAGTTTTGTCGGGTTCCGAGGCGCGGGCCTGGATTGACTTTTTGGTTGAATTTGAGTGTTTGATTAAAGATTCGACCTTTATCATTTGAGTTTATTTCTTTTGGCATTATTTGATGTTTTTGAGTTGCTTTGGGATAGTTTCGAGCCATCCGGAGGTTGATACATGCGGGATGGCATTTCTAGGGTATGGTTTGGCTTGCTCGGTATTTGATTTGGCTTGTTCGAGGTAAGTAACATTTCTAAACTTGGATTTGAGGGTAATTAACCCCAAGAACTATGTTAATTATGATGTATTGAGGTGACACACATGCTAGGTGATGGGCGTGTAGGCATGCACCAGGGTAATCATGATCCGAATTGACTTTTAAACTATTACCGGACTTGTTTTGCTATTATCTCTTGTTATATCCGTGTTCTTCCTACTTGTTTGATTATGTGAGCTATGATTCATATTAGAAATCATGTTAATGCTATGTGATTATTTGGTTGTGACCTAATGAGACTATTTCTATGTTTTTGGCTATCTGATTTAACTGTAATTATACACTCAGTCATGATTATTCATTTACATATCATATCTCAGTCGGTGTTCATTATTCATTGTTACATCACACATTGTTGTTGTTTTCCATATGTGGTACTGTTTGTGCTGAGTGATATGAGATTGTGACCCCATGAGACTTGAGAGGTTGATGACTGAAGTGGGCCTGAGAGCCATGTTGAGAGAGTGTTATGTGGATCGGGCTGCACGCCGCAGCATGGCCTATTGGCTTTATTATTATTATATGAATCAGGTTACACGCTGCAACAAGCCTTATTATTATTATTATTATTATTATTATTATTATTATTATTATTATTATTATTATTATTATTATTATTATTATTATTATTATTATTATTATTATTATTATTATTATTATTATTATTATTATTATTATTATTATTATTATTATTATTATTATTATTATTATTATTATTATTATTATTATTATTATTATTATTATTATTATTATTATTATTATTATTATTATTATTATTATTATTATTATTATTATTATTATTATTATTATTATTATTATTATTATTATTATTATTATTATTATTATTATTATTATTATTATTATTATTATTATTATTATTATTATTATTATTATTATTATTATTATTATTATTATTATTATTATTATTATTATTATTATTATTATTATTATTATTATTATTATTATTATTATTATTATTATTATTATTATTATTATTATTATTATTATTATTATTATTATTATTATTATTATTATTATTATTATTATTATTATTATTATTATTATTATTATTATTATTATTATTATTATTATTATTATTATTATTATTATTATTATTATTATTATTATTATTATTATTATTATTATTATTATTATTATTATTATTATTATTATGGATCGGGCTGCACACCGTAGTAGGCCATATTGACTTTTTATTAGTGCTTGGACAGGATCCGCCCCTCCGGAGTCTGACATACCAGCAATGAACCCAAGCACAATGATATATACATGTGCTTTGGTTAGGGGCTTTTGAGCCAGACTCTCGTACAGTGCTGAGTGATTGTGTGTGTGTGATGGAGTGGGGGCATTGAGCCAGGCATCTTGAGCGGGCTGAGAGTGAGGGTACTTGATGATATCACTGTGAAACCATTTATTTTACATGAATATTTTACATGTAAGCATAGAGATGTATTTTCCTCATGTTAGATGGTATATGACATTTGATGACTTGACATGTATATTTACAGGTAGGCATAGAGATGTACTTTCTTCGTGCTATTTTGTAAACTAAAAGTCTTATCTGATTTTGTATATTGGAAAACACAATTCTTTTTGATAAACACATGTTTAATCGATTTCAGTGGTGAGATTTGGTCTTGACTGTTGTACTTGAAAATCGTGTCTACTTTTCCGTAGGTGTGAACGAGCTGAGCATGATAATTCCTTTGAGCTATTTGTTGTTACTGTCATCATTATATCCTGTGTTGTTATTGTTATTGTCTATTGGTAATTTGGACTCTGACCTTCTTCCGAGCTCGTCACTACTTTCACCATGAGGTTGGGTTTGTTACTTTTTGAGTACATAAGGTTGGTTGTACTCATACTACACTTCTGCATCTTGCGTGCAGATCTTGGAGCTGATGTTGCTGTGTATGGCGGGAGCTGGCATTGAAGATATACCTATTTTTCGGATATAATTGCCACTTGTCCTTGGTAGCTTTAGATTTGCAAATCTATTTATGTATATTTTAAACAGATGATATATTTATTTCGTACCAGCTTTGTAAATTCTAAGACTTAGAAGCTCATGATTTACCCAATCCTTGAGATTTTGTATAAAAGTTCAGTATTTTTTTCATTGGCTCCTATTATTCTCATTTTAGTTGTGTTGTATGTTATTTGGCTGCCTAGCGGGTTGGGTTAGGTTCCATCATGACTAGTTGGATTTTGGGTCGTGACAACTTGGTATTAGAGCTCTAGGTTCATAGGTTCTACGAGTCATGAGCAAGTGTCTAGTAGATTCTTGTGGATAGGTGTGATGATGTCCATACCAATCATCGAGAGGCTATAGGGCATCTAGGATTAACTTCCCATCATTCTTTCCTTATCGTGCGTGATTGATTTAGCTTGAAGCGTATCTCTTTGAATTCCTTTCACTCACTTGTATGTTATGTGAGCGCTCGGTATTGCCTTTGCATTGACGACTTGTAATTCCATGGATGAGGTGCAAGATGTGTTTTCTATGTTTTGGTGATGGACAAGTCTAGAGGACTTGAGGCTAGATTTTGATTGCAGCTTCAAATTGGTGTTTTCAGTTGTGTGAGCATGCACTTTTGGACTTATATTTCTGGTAGTGTCCCTAGGAGTGGGATTTATGGCTCGGTGAGTGGTTGGATGGCTATATGATGAGTATGATGTGACTGTGAGATGTGTTCAGATAGTTTGGATGTGACGAGAAAAGCTTGTTTGGGATGTGAAAAGGACTATTGTGTGCTTGATTTCTATCTTGATGTGTTATACAGTTTCGAGTTATGAGCGTGTTGAGGGATCTTTCATGTTGTTCATTTATGGGATGAAGTAAATTCTTATGTTTTGTTGATGAGCTTAGACTCAGGAAGATTTAGTGAATGCCTAGTACTTGTGATTTTGGTAGGGCGTAAAGAGATGCCAGTTTGAGGCTAAGCATGTGGCTTATCTCCTGCAGGATGTTCTAAGGTTGTGTAATGCCTATGATGTTTCTGTGGAGAGTTTTCTCTTACCGGTAGGCTATATGTGTTACATTTGAGTTTGGATCGCTTGAGTAGGTTGGCATGACTATCACAAGAAGGAATGTGAGTTTAGCAAATGATTTGGGGTATTTTTATAATTTGAGTTGCATGAGCTTATGACTGATTTAGATGAATTACAGTGTGGAATTATGGCAATAATGGAGTAAGGGTATTGTGAGTTATCAGATGTTGTGTTCTATGTTTTTGAGCCAAGTGGGGGAGTCTGCTATTGACGATCAAGTTACATGGTTATGTGCTACATTAGTTTCGGCCTGAGGCATGTTTATGGATCAGTTATGACTTGAAGAGGTCGATTTTGAGGATGACTTGAACAAGGAAAATTTTGGATGCATGATGTATTATACTTTTTGGACATATTGGAAACCTTGGAAACATTTGGGTTGCTAATTATGGTGGATGTAATGTGCTAATAAAGAGACTCGCTCGGCTGCTTAGAGATGTGGGTTACTTCTTTGGATGTTGGTGTGCTAAAGGCGTTTGGCTCGTTTGAGCGGTGCAATTGAGATTAGAGTAGAGTGGATGACTTTCGTGAAGGTTCTAATGGGTTCAAGATTTCTATGTGGCATTTGAGGAAATTCTAGATTTGTAAAGGCTAAGATCTGAGATTTGCGTTAGGTGGTGTCGGTACTCACGGTATTTTTGTATCACTATGGATTCTACATTTCAGTATCAGATAGGTTAAAAAAAGAACTTCAGATTTGCGGGAGGTCTCTTCAGAGTGGATATCTCGGTTGTGGTATTCTTGGGTGACTAGAGAGAATACTGCTTATGAATCTTGAGACGATGTGATTTCATGCTAGGATCTCTTGTAGTGAGATTTAGGTTAAGGATCATAGTGTATTGGTAAGGAGAAGAATTAACTTAAAGGAAAGTTGAGAGGGACTCGAAGAAATAGGATAACTTGGGGTAGATCGAATCAGCATGGTGATGGAAATGATCGGTTCTTTTGGTTCTTATGATGTGGTGAGGCTTTACCAATGTTTTGTGGCAATACTCTTGGGTGTGGCGATCTGCGTGACTTGGTTGAGTTAGAGGGATTCAGTTTTGATGGCTTGGTGTGGTGCTAATGGGTTTCGAAGAGTTCTTGATAATTTTGACCACGACTTGGGGCTGATGCTTTCTATAGGTATGTGGGGTATATTGCGTGCTGTGATTTTCTCACGGACGGGGTCTATTGGTAGGTTTCTGGCTGATGGAGTATGTATCCCGCTGGTGCTTCAGAGTTGTTAATGAGATTCTCGTACTTTCCATATGATGGCATGATGGATGCAGTGCGACGTGTAGGATTGAGGTTTGCATGTACAAGGTTGCAGTTCAGTTTTGAAGGGAAGGTCATGAATTTTAGACAGCATGGACGGTCTCGGATGTTTGGATGAATGCTAGTACTACTTAGTATCACATGAGAAGGGGGCACATTTAAGAAGGAACATTGTGTTTTGATTTTTGTATGTTTGATTGGTATTATGTAATCGCCTGGCTGATCGACTACTGATGTTTAGATTTTGCTATGTGGCACGGAAGAATTATGGAAGTATTTCTCGTGGAATTATTGTATATGAATGATGTGTTAGTCACTTGAGTGGTCGAGTTGGGATGTGATATGGTGATTCTGGTATTCTAGGGATGTGGAGACTGGGAGTTCTCAGAGGCAGATTGTCCCTTAGTTGCGGACTGTGAAGGTATGGACAAAGTTAGACAACTAATACTAGGTGTTATGGTTATGTTATTAGGGACTTTGGAGGGTTATTTATCTATTAGTGGATGACTAGAGTTGATAATGCAGGCTCATTAGTAGACCTAATGAGGATGTGTATTCTACACTGGGTCGGATTTGTTTACCTAACACAGCTATTGGTGAAGGATGTGTCATCGGTTAGAGTTGATCTTATTCATGTCTGTTGGGTTCCATTCCTTGCTTCTCAATGCTAAGATGGGTTGTGAGACTGTTGACTATTTACACACATGATGAAGTTCTGTTTTGGCCTTGTAGTGGAAATTAGAGTGAGATGGTTCTTGGGTTGTTGAATGGCCGATTATGCCTTGGTTATGGTCTTTCCTGTTTGTGGTATGTGGTGCTATCCGTTTCTCTATGGTTATGGTCATGCATTCCGTGTGTTTGTTGTTGGTTTTCGTATGGTTGTTGATTTTGAGCATTATGGCATAAGGTATTTCATGTGGACCGATGTTTGAATTGGTTCACGCATCGCAGCGGAGTTATGTTGGGATATGATCTTTGCGCTTATCTCGTGTGTTCTGTTTCTCCTTTGTGTGATGGGTTCATAACATTGCGCTTTGTAGTAGTATCTGTTGAGTTTGCGGGACGGTTCTTTCATTCGTCTCTCTTTCCATTATTGGGTATATTCGAGTTGTTGCTTGTTTGGTGCACAGATTGCACGGTTTGTGGCGTTATGTAGTATTGGTGTGGCATGTCAGTAGAGCAACTTATATTTGATGAGATGAGGTCATTGGACCTGGAACGTGTGCTATCGAATTTAATTACAGTATGTTTGGAAGAATAATGTCACTAGTCAGCTTAGAATTTGGCTATGGTTCTTGTTGGGTGAGAGAGCTCCACGACTTGTTGGTGTGATGGGTGGTTATGGGATTCTGCATGTTTTTCATCATTAGCAGTGTATGAAGTTTAGAACAAGGCTTCATTTTACATGAGGTTTGTTTCCAGTACCGGATTTGTTAATGGGCAGCTATTGTGGTTGGAAGTTACTGTCGCGCCCATTTTTGTCTCAAAACGAGTTTCGACATGTGACAACTCTTTTAAATGGGTACTAAAAATGAAGAGTCGCCACCTAACAATTTTTAAGGTGCGTTAGGGCACCTATTTGCAGATAACTCTATTTAATTAGTCTACATCACCAAAAATCGGGTAAGGGCTCAAATTACCTCAAAGAGAAGGTGTTAGGCACTCTTTTAGGTCCATAATTGTGGGTCCCGGCCGAAGTTTACACTATGTGGGATTATCATATTATAATTGTCCTATGTGATCATATAAGTGAGGGAAGACAAGGAATTTAAAGGTTCTAATATGATGTAAACAAGTGTAGAGAAGATTGCACAAGAATTAAACTATATAAATAATCGGTACAAGTCTTTAGAGGTTACAAGATACAACTTAATTGTTCTAAATTCAATGGACGAAGTGCGAACAATAAACATATAAAGGGGGGGGGGGGTCCTAAGTTTTTTAGCCTAAAGGATTACCCCGTGCATCATAAATAATACTTCGCAACTCCCTTAGGGTAGGGGTTGCTCATGTTATTCAACGGGCACAGACTATCATCTCTTGCTACCCGATTACTATGTTAAAGTTGGTTACTTAAAGCGCACTAATTCAATTCTAGATCGTGTCCTATGCGTGCGCTACCCGTCCCATACCTATGGTCCCGAAGGCTTTGGACCTACTACTTGGGTGATTCTAGACTTTACTTAGGGTATTCAAAATGATAAACTAAGCGCACATGCAAAACATAGAGGACTACACATAAAGACAATAAATGACTCAAGTTAGCCTCCACACATAAAAAGCAAATGCACACGAGCAAATTTTTATATTAGGCAGTCAACAGTTTCAGAATTAAGACGCACTAGAGTCGTCAAGTCTTATAGGCATGACTTCTACGTGATTCTGATTTCCAATATCTAACATGCAGTATTGCAGCTTTATACTGACGAATTTGCAGATTAAAGGTATTACAAACCCTATAGGCATGATATCTAAATTATTTGCGCAACGAGGCAGTAAAATAGTTTGAGAATTCAGAATTACCAACGTTTGACTTTATAGACATGTTCCTTAAGCGAGTAATAATATCTTATAGGCACGATTTCTAACAGTTGGTATTTGAACTTGATTTTATAATACTTATCCCTATAGGCATGTCATCTAGGTGGGGCAGCATAATGAAAGTACCAGGAGCAGCCGATTAATTAATTAAAACCCTATAGTCATGATATCTAGATGAGCATTAGCGAAGGCATGTATTATTGCATCCTATAGGCATGTTGTCTAATAATTAAACAAGCAGTTATTGGCGTTTGATTCCTATAGATATGCTGTCTAATAGCGCACAATAGTAGACATGGAAATAGGTATAACAATTACTCAAATCAACAATGTTTGAACAATGTACATGTATTTAGACAAGTTAAGTGAGGTGTGTGATTCCTATAAGCATGATTTCTATTGTACAGAAATAAAGCACGTTAAACAAAATACCAAATAAGGCACGTAGACCCTATAGGCATGTTTTCTACCCTTTTATGCAAGAATAGGGTATACCCGTTCCCCCACTTTCACTAACTTCCCAATTGTTTGTTTATAAATCATTACAGGCCCAGAATGAAATAATACATACTTAAAGATACAAAATACAGGCCGAAACAAATACAGGCCCCACTAAAGCAATTACATGCCCAATACAAAGTAACCCTGGGATATCCCCATGCCTTCAATAGCCCTACTCCCCGGACAAAATAGCAGGCACAAACCACAAGCTCACAAAACAACTAGAGTGCCCATGAATCTAGTGCCCAAGTCCAACAACACATATGGCCCCCTTCCAGGCCCAACAAATAATTTACTTACCCAAATGGATACCGAATTTAACCACACGGCTAACAAGCAACTCATAGAATTAATTAATAGCTTAAACACTTAGTTCTTAAAACTGTAAATAGCAGCAGCTCTAATCAAGGCATATAAGCAAGATCATGCTAAATTGGGAGACATACAAGACACATATGAGGCAAGCGATGCTTGTCATTCCAAAAATAGAGTTTAAGAATGTTACACCCCATGTTTTCGTACGTGAAAGTATGCCATAAGTGAATTGATAAAAGCTCGAGAATAAGATGTTACATCCCGCATTTTCGGACGTTAAAGTTTCGTCGTAAGTTAATCGACGTAAGTTTGGAAATGAAATTTATTTTGGGATTATAAGTATTACGCTATTTCAAATAAGTGATAAGTTAATTCGTGAAGGTGAGAGGATAAGAAAATCGAAGAAAATGAATTTCGTCGAAGTTTGACAATTTGGGATAAAATACGGTCCGAGCTATAATACTCGGTATTTATGGACTAGTGCCATACAAGGTGCCACATGACCATAATAGTAAGGTGTACAAAGTGTGTTAAAAGTGAGTGGTATTTTAAGTAATTTAAGATAATACCTAATTATGTAGATAATTGGATAATTATTGATTAATGGTGGATTAACAAATTAATTAAGAAATTAAGTGGTAAATTGTTGGATAAGGATGAGCCAAAAACGTGGTAGCAAGCCACTTCTTGAACATATGACTATTAGTTATTCTTGGTTAGGTGGCAATAACGTGTTAAGTACAAAACACTTCACTTCTATTATTTTGAATAAAAAGACTACAAATCAGATGTGAGCCTTTGCACATAGAAACGTGAATTATTACCCATTTCCTACAAATTCCTACAAGTTTTCAACAAATTTCTTACAACCAAACAGTACAACCAGATGCTACTTCATTTCTTATATTTTGTATACAAAGCTACTACAATCATATGCTAGCAATTCCTACAAAAACACCACAATCAAATTCCTACGTGATTTCTTACACTACAAATTCCTACGTGATTTCTTCAACCAACGAGATTTTTTAGTACATTAGCAACGTGAGATTTTGTGATTCTAAAGGAGTAAGGTACAACCTTTTCCTAGAATATCATACGGATTTTTCCCTACTTTGATCCGCCGTTACGTGTTGTTACAATCAACGTGTGTTAGAGTGATTGTCAAGAGAATTAGCTAAGGTATGTTAAGGCTATCCCATCTTTCCTTTTGGCATGATCTATACGAAACGAGCAAATGCACAATTTCCATAAATGACTCTATTTATAGAAATATTAGGGGTGTCTATATTCTTGATTCCCCATGTGAATTATTATTATATCTTCTGTTCATGAGTCTCAGAAAAATACATATTTGATAAAATTTATCCAACAAGCATATTATTTTTATGACATTCCGAGAAAATTTTATTAACGTATTTCTTATGCATTTCATATATTTATACATGTACATTGACCCATGACCAGATGGCATTATATACGCATATAATTTATGTATATGGGATATGGGAAAAGGTTACGACGTTATATACGCACCACCACCCGATCAGCTGGTATACGTTGATGATTTGCCCACAGTGGCTGAAATAATATGATGTTATGAACGCATATACCTATGCATGGTATGACATTTATACGCAGATGCATGGCATTGTAAATATTAATTATTCACAGAGTTATTCAGATTTACATGTTGAGTCTTTTACTCCATGTTCCTCATGTCTATTATTTACTGATTTTCATTCCTTACATACTTAGTACATTATTTTTACTGACGACCCTTTTGCCTGGGGACGCTATGTTTCATACCCGCAGGTCCTGATAGACAGGTTGAGAGTCCTCCAAGTAGGCTATTAGCTCAGCGGAAGGTGTTGGTGCATTCCATTTGCTCCGAAGTTGCTTATGTGGTCAGTATGAGTAGGACATGTACTGATTAGTATGGCGGAGCCCTGTCCCGACCTTTATGACATTTTTGTACTCTTAGAGTCTTGTAGACATATGTCGTGTACGTGAAAGATTGTACGACCTTGTCGGCCTATGTTTTGAGTTTATAAATGATCATGTTGGCCTATTAGGCCCATATGTCTCGTGTATATTATGATGTAATAAGAAAGATACATTACGTTGGTACTCATTTGAGTAAGGTACCGGATGCCCGTCGCGACCCATCGGTTTGGGTCATGACAAAGAGCAACAAGATTATTTCAAATAAAGTTTCAAAACAAAGCATGGTCCAGAACTATCCTAAAGAGCTTTAGGCAGGGTGTTTGAACATGAAAATCTAGTAGTGTCATAGACAAGAACAAGTGAGGTACAGTCTTAACATGGAGACTTTAACATGAGAGCCTAATGAGAATATGATTACAAACAACATAATAACATGCTAGTGGGCATAGTTTGACAGACATATCACTTAGTTGAACATGAGACTTAACATGGTGAGCATTGATCATAACACAAAGATCCTAAAGAACTCATGGTAGGTAAAAAAACACATCAACTCTAGGCTAACAGGGCAAGTAGACATCAGGATTCATGCCAGTTGACCATACATAAGAGATTTAGTTAAACATTGAAATTTACCCTAGAAGTCTTAGGCAATGCTAAAGAGCACATGATTAACAAGTCGAGGAAAACAATCATCAAAGTTACAAATAGCAGAAAAACACGTTCGGCTGGACATTAAGACAATATTGTAACATGGAATTTACATGATAATGGCCAGTTTGTAGAGAAACAATAGATTACACATACAAGATTCATCATCAAGAAGTTCATTCAAGCAAGTGCTGGGCAGGATATGATCCTCTAAGTGTTTTCATACAAGAATCCAAGGAAAGGCATGAGAAGGATGTCATAACAAACAATAGGTGATCAGAACAGTCAAAATCATTAAAGGTGCACACATATAATAGGCAAGCATCGAAGCTTAGGGATCAAATTGGTTCAGATGCTAGAAAACACAGGGGCACAGAATAATTCCAAGTCAAACAGGGATACCAATAGAGGCAAACAATAGCATATTGATTCACAAAGGCCTAAATGACATGAGTATACACAACATGAACACATGCAAGGGAGAATAATAGAAACCCCAAAATTCTCAGTGTGTTCTGTTCCCAAGGGTCTCAGATGAACCCCAGGCAATGCTCACACTAAGAGAGGTTAAACAGTAAAATTTCAGTGGCCTTGGCTTTCAGCCGGCCAAGAGCCCCTAAGTTTCGATATAGTGTAGAATGAGTGAGAGTGAGGGAATAATAGTAGTTTCGGTGATAGTCATCAAGACCTAGAGGGGAATGAGAAAGGGGGTTTATATAATAGTAGAAATTGAACGAACAAATAAGGAAATATAATCAATCAAACACAAATAAGGAAAGAGAAACATGCAGAAATCAATTCAGAACCAATTTAGGAGAAACTCGGGTAAACCCTAATTCCATATAGAGAACAAAATAGTCAAAGGATCTCCCTGAATCGGACCCATATAACCTTGCTATGGATGCATATAGATGAAACACTGTCCAGATCTTGAAGATCTGGAGATGATAATACTTGATTCAAGACCTGGTACTTGCCAGGCAAGTACTGGGTGATACCATAACCGTGTAAGTAACGAAGAGATTGAGCATACATGGAAGAAAAATCACGGAGCGATTCCATATTAGGGTCGGAGTTGGAGAGGATAGGGGTGGCGGCAGCTAGGGTTTGTAGAAGATAGGGGGAACGAGAGCGTGTGAGGGGGGCTGGGCGGTGGAAAATGGTCTCTAGGGTTTGGGGGTAGGGATATATGGAGAATGAGGTTTTATTGTGGGCCGTTGATCATTTGAGATCAACGACTAAGATTAAAGGGGAGACGAGGCGGTTTAAAATTTTAGTTCTGAATAGGTAGGGGATAAAAGGGTCGTTTGGCTTGGGCCTGGAGTCATTGGGCCTGGGTTTTGGTCCGAAATGAGCCCTATGTTGGACTATAAATTAAATACACGAAATTTATTAAAATATAATTTATAAAAGTAATTAATAAATAAATAAAAATATTATTTATACAGTAAAATGTTTGAAAATAGACATTATAAAAATATAAAAATGCTTTTTTAGCATAAATAATGTAATAAATATAATTATGTATAGAATTTAGGCTATTATTGCAAAAATTGTGTAAATAACTAAAAATACAAATGTAATTATATGAAATGAAGTAAACATGTTATAAAACTCACATGTGGGTATAAATAATAAGTTTGGATGATTAAGTCATCAATTTATAAATATTTGAACAATTTAAATGCAAGAAAATCAATTTTAAAGCTTTAAAAATTATGAAAAGTTGTAAAAAATACTTATATGACTCTTGTAAACTGGGTAATATCGCAAAATAATATTTTATAAAATATGAGGGCAAAATTGGGTATTAACAGCTACCCCTCTTTACCCGGGAATGATGAAAGAGTTGTCAGGTAAAGAAAATGATGATCAATTTTGTCCGAAATGAATGAAGATGATTTGTTTTTGAAAAGAATGGAGGCTGAACCCTAACCCGGTGTTATGAGAATCAGGACGCGTGTAGTTCTGGATCCAACGGCGAGCGAAACCGATGGAGTTGTTATAAGGATGGTTATATGTTTCGAGGAAAGATCTTTTGTATAGGATGGTGTCATGAGTAACAAATAACTTTGGGTGGATCTATGAATGCGAATTTAAATATTACGGGTATTCGAGATAAATGTTAGGGTGGTTACGGGACAAAGAGTAAACAATTCATGATTATCGGTTATGTTTGAGATAATCAAAGGATGTGAACGTTATGAACGAAAAACATAGCGAAAATTTCTCCCGTTTGCAGAACGGTTACCTCCCGAGTTACCTGCAAAACTTAAAACATGATGCACACGAATATATAGAGTTATTGCGAAAATTTAAACATGATGCAAATTTCTTTCAGAACATGAGAGTTGTCTATGGACGATGAGGATGATGTCCTTAGACCAAGACGTCTTGGGACATGAAGCGTATTATAAGAGATTCGTAGGCCATAAAATGGTGTCCTCGGGCCATGAGGATAGTGCCTCCGGACTATGACTCCTTTGAATAATGATATACACTTTCGAGAGATCCTCAGACCATGGCATGATGTCTTTGGGCTATGAGGATGATGCCTTCAGACTATGACGCCTTTGGACAACGTGGCGATGTTCAACCCGTGAAATGCAAAGATGCGGTGATATCGATCGTTTGATAGAGGGAACAAGTGATGCTTATTTGTGTGCGAGAATGAGATAAGGCAGCATTTAGACTTATGCAATAGTGGAGGTAGTGCTTAGCCTTATGCAAATGTAACGGAGACAGTGCTTAGTCTCACGCGAAGAAAGGCAACATTTAGCCTTATGAAATAATGGGGGCAATGCTCAGCCTCATGCAATGTAATGGAGACAGTGCTTAGTCTCATGCAAGGAAAGGCAGCATTTAGCCTAATGCAATAATAGAGGCAATGCTCACCCTCATGCAATGTAATGGAGACAGTGCTTAGTCTCATGCAAGGAAAGTAAGGGTTTAGGCTTATGCAATAATGGAGGCAATGCTTAGCCTCATGCAATGTAGTGGAGACAGTGCTTAGTCTCATGCAAGAAAATGCATCATTTAACCGTATGCAATAATGGAGTCAATTCTTAGCCTTATGCAATGTAATGAAGACAGTGCTTAGTCTCACACAAGGAAAGGCAGCGTTTAGACTTATGGAATAATGGAGGCAATGCTTAGCCTCATGCAATGTAATGGAGACAGTGCTTAGTCTCATGCAAGGAAAGGCAGCGTTTAGACTTATGGAATAATGGAGGCAATGCTTAGCCTCATGCAATGTAATGGAGACAGTGCTTAGTCTCATGCAAGGAAAGGCAGCGTTTAGACTTATGGAATAATGGAGGCAATGCTTAGCCTCATGCAATGTAATGGAGACAGTGCTTAGTCTCATGCAAGGAAAGGCAGCGTTTAGACTTATGGAATAATGGAGGCAATGCTTAGCCTCATGCAATGTAATGGAGACAGTGCTTAGTCTCATGCAAGGAAAGGCAGCGTTTAGACTTATGGAATAATGGAGGCAATGCTTAGCCTCATGCAATGTAATGGAGACAGTGCTTAGTCTCATGCAAGGAAAGGCAGCGTTTAGACTTATGGAATAATGGAGGCAATGCTTAGCCTCATGCAATGTAATGGAGACAGTGCTTAGTCTCATGCAAGGAAAGGCAGCGTTTAGCCTTATGCAATAGTGGAGGCAATGCTTAGCCTCATGCAATGAGTGAGGGCAGCGCTTAGCCCTATGCAAAGAATGAGGGCAGTGCTTAGCCCTATGCAGGAAAAGGTAGTGTTTAGCCTTATGCAATGATGGGGGCCGTGCTTAGCCCTATGAAAAGAAAGCAATGATTAAATGTGAGAGGGAAAGTGCTCCTTAGCTTGATGCATTTATGCATGGTGACTTCTGTCAGTGGATATAACATTCTTGTTATGTATTTGTGGACATGCTTGTCGTGTCCGTTATGCCTGCATCCAAAGAAAAATTATGAGTTTTTGGGGGAAAGGTCGGTTCGTACCTTTGATTTCTCATTTCACCTTTTCTCCTTGTCTTGATGCTTTGTTCGAGTCACCCTGGGTAACATCTGGCTACTACATAAAATGAAATTTTCGAAAATATGCATTTGTGATAAATCATTTGTAAAAAATGTAGTTGTTCAAAATATGTGATGATGCATAAAATAAATGATTTTGTTGAATCGGAGACTGTGACACATTTCGAGACATTGCAACCTTCTCAACTCGGAATTTTGAGGACTCTCAAAATTCTGCCCCAGTTTAAATACATACATCTGGAAATACACTTCTTGGCGATCCTTGACATAATGAGATTGACAAAACTCGAAATCTTGTCCCGGTTCCTGATCGTGGAGGGGAATGAAAATTTTATTATGATGTGATGAACCCATAGGGCTACCTACGTGTCCCCTCTTAAATGGGAATCAGGTCAATCGTAGTTCAAGTTACTTCAAAAGAAAGTGCAAACATAATCTTAAACATAATATCTCTTGAATGCGTCCGAATAGATAGGTTTTGGCCATATCTCTCCATCCATCTCTGCAACTATAAGCGCTTCTCCTGTCAATAGTCGGCGAACCATGTAAGGGCCTTGCCAGTTAGGTTATAATTTCCCTTTTGCTTCATCCTGATGCGGGAAGATCCATTTCAACACCAATTGCCCCAGTGTGAATTGCCTCGATCTAACCTTTTTGTTGAAATCCCTTGCCATTCTATTCTGGTAGAGTTGACCGTGACACAATGCATTCATCCTCTTACCGTCAATGAGAGCTCGTTCTGAATCCTCGAAACGTGTTTGAATTTTATCTTTGTGAACCTCTTGAATAAATATTGCACACAATGCAAGTATGGCAATATTTTAGTCTTCTTGATAGCCCATTCTCCTAGTACTTGGTTTACCAATAGATCTAAATCTCCAATTACCAGTAACTCCCGAATATTCATGTCGATGGCCAATTTGAGTCCCAAGATGCAAGCCTTGTATTCTGCCATATTATTGGTGCATGGGAACCTGAGTTTGGCGGACACCAAGTAGTGTTGATTGGTTTTTGATACTAAAACAGCTCTGATACCCACCCTTTGAAGTTTGCAGCTTCGTCAAAATACATCCTCTAACTGTCATATGTTTCAGCAATATCTTCCCTTACGAACGATACTTCCTAGTCAGGAAAATACATCTTTAATGGTTTTTATTCTCCGTCTATGGGGTTCTCTTCCAAGTGATCAGCCAATGCTTCCCCCGTGACCGCCTTCTAAGTCACAAAGATGATGTCGAACTCACTTAGCAATGTCTGCCACTTTGCTAACTTACTCTTAGGCATGGGTTCCTGAAAGATGTATTTTATTGGATCCATCCTTGATATGAGATATGTAGTGTTTGCACAGAAATAATGTCTCAGCTTCTGGGTTATCCATGTCAAAGCACAATAGGTGCGTTCCAAAAAAGAGTACCGAGCTTCGTAAGGTGTGAACTTCTTACTCAGATAATATATCGCCCGCTCTTTTCTTCCGATTTCATCATGTTGCCCCAGGACGCAACCAAAGTATCACGCCCCGATCCTGGGGGGCGAGACCGGCACCCGGTGCCTCACCTATCTTTGCGTACCACTTGCGACTAAGGGACTCTGAATATATAATGTCATACTTTGGCCATGTGCCACATTGGAAGACAATTGTGAAAACATACTAAACATCAATATAAAGCTGGGCCGACAAAGCCGACATAACTACTACAGTTGGCCAACGAACAAACTATACATAGGCCTACAAGCCCAACATACTGTACTAACTGACAGGATATGTCTACAAGCCTCTACTGATGGATATACTGTGATCAGAACAGGACCCCAACCTACTCATAACATACATACATATATACACAAGATGTACATAAAGTTCTAGACCCGACAACTTCGAAAGGCATGGAGCTTACCGATCAAGGTGAATTTGGGCAACACCTAATGAGGAGGTCTACCCGTCTGTCTGTCTGAACCTGCACGCATGAAATGCAGTGCCCCCAGAAAAGGGACGTCAGTACGAAATAATGTACCGAGTATGTAAAGAAATATACTGAAAGCTGCAACTGAACTGATAATATAATAACTGAAAGTAACTGGGAGTCAAAGATAATCTGAAGATATGCTTACCTGCTGATACTGACTCAACTCTCTCAATATAGTAAGTAAAATAGTTGTCCCGCCTTATAAGGCTAGGTATATATATAACTGCTCTGTCGTAGTAGGCTCGCTCATAGGCGCTCGGCCAAAGTAGGCTCGGTATATAACTTACCATCTGATCAGAGGTTGCCCAATATGGGCTTGCCCATCGATTATAGCTCGATGGTAATGAAAATACGGTAATACTATATATATAGGCTCTTTGCTCTCTTGACTGGAAGAAGACAATACTCAATTAAATATGAAGTCCCGATAAGGAGAATACTGTAATTTATGAGACTAGGATAATGTATATAAATTCGGGAGTATGAGCTTCTCTTTATGCCTCGTTATCAAACCCATGTAATTACGAGATCATGCCAAAATGAAGGAAGGGCTTAGCCTTAACATACATGAAGTAGGGAAAAATCCGTATGATATTCTTGGAAAAGGTTGCACCGTACTCCCTTAGAATCGCAAAATCTCACGTTGCTAAAGTGCTAAGAAATCTCGTTGGAAATTTTGTAGGAATTGGTTGAAGATGTTATGAATCCTTGTAGGAATTGCTAACGTCTGCTTTGCAATGTTTGAAATAGGAAGAAAATGATAAGATTACTTACTTGATTATCTTAAGGACAAATGAAACCAAAATACAAAACTTCTCATTATGTCTTTACACGTAAGTGTCATGTGTATAACTTTTAGTTGGCCAACTTCAATCTAGATTATGAGTCACTTAATCTAAATTGGGGGCTGCCACATAATGCCATTTTAATTCTTATCCAATATATCCCCAATTAATTAGGTAATATCCCATTACCCAATAATTAACCAATTACTCACATAAT
This sequence comes from Nicotiana otophora, assembly GCA_000715115.1. Classification (NCBI taxonomy): domain Eukaryota; kingdom Viridiplantae; phylum Streptophyta; class Magnoliopsida; order Solanales; family Solanaceae; genus Nicotiana; species Nicotiana otophora. The sequence continues at coordinate 7,866 of AWOL01S0104153.1, read as the reverse complement.
TAAGAATTATCTCAACTTACTTAAAATACTACTCACTTTAACACACCTTATACACCTTAATATAATGATCATGTGGTACCTTGTAGGGTACTAGTCCATAAATACGAGGTACTATAGCTTGGACCGTATTTTATCCCAAATTGCCAAACTTCGACGAAACTCATTTTCTTCGATTTGCTTACCCTCTCTCCTTCAAGAATTTACTCATCACTTATTTAAAATTGCATAATTCTTATAATCTCAAAATAACCTCATCCCCGAACTTACGTTGATTAACTTACGACGAAACTTTAAAGTACGAAAATACGGGATGTAACATCTCATTTTCGGAGCTTCCATCAATTTACTTATGGCATACTTTCACGTACGAAAATATGGGGTGTAACATCATTCCCCCTTCTGAACATTCGTCCTCGAATGTTGACTGATGCACTTATCGTTTTCATAACTTATGTCTTCCGAATACTTTAGTACTCTCCTTGCCATCTAGGCAACTGTTCTGTGAATAATTCCAAAGGCCAAGGAATTCCCTCTTTTAGGCCTCTTTCTCATACCACGACTTGAAGCTGGAATCCTTCCAATCTCGTAACTGTTGATACCTTCTATCATGCAGCCTGTACCACTTTTTCCTTGTATGTGCGCCTATGCGACTCTTCCCTCCGGCTGTTTCCTCCAGTTTATAGCCAATCTCTAGGCCTTACCTTGTAAACATATACAGAGCTTAACAAGATGTCCCTCTGGGCATCTATAGGTATACTGAAGTTCTTTGCTCGGTACTTTGTTGAACTTACGAATATTGCCTTACCTTACTTCATGGACCCGGTTATACATCCGTATGACTTTACCGTATCTAGGTAGGTGATACTACACTTACTGAGGCATGCCACCAAACTCCAGATTATTCTCGTTGCTTATCCTATATGTATAAATCTAAGTCCATTAATAAATTCCTCATTACTGTTCATCTTAGGAATGACGGCCTAATCTCATCTTATACTTTTCGACTTTTGTCCATTCATTGTTGATTCATCTCAATATTGATCTACAATTTACCACTAATAACTTGAAACTTCTTACATAATCACTATGGCCCATGTTGCATCGAGGAACATCTGGAGTAATTTCCATAACCGTTTTTCATAGCATCCCAATGTGATTCACCTTACGTGGGTGTTTCAATCCTGTACAATTCATGAAATCCCCTTTTTTCAAATCATTACTCAATCAAAGGCCCAAACGTCATCCCTTATTTATCACAACTACATACTCATTATATTACCAGGACATCATTCCATCTCTTCTAAATGCTACTAGTCTTTGACTCCTTTGAGTTCTTTTAGGCTATACTGAGCTTTCTATAACTTAGAGAAACCATCAGCTCTTTTATTTTCTTGGGCTTAATTCCGATGACTTATCCATTTCTCGTCACCTTCTTACTCGCCCTTTCTTGTCCTTACTCCTGTCTTCCTAAACCTTTTCGCTTTACCATACTTTAGCTTGCGACCTATACATGTCTATTTATACTACTCGCAACCTCCCTTCAACTTGCTTGCACCATAGAGTTTCTTGTGTTATTCTGGATCATCAAGGGAGACATCACATTGTCTCTAACTCTTCTTTAATCTCTTAATCAGGCTTCTCGATACCTAGAATTTATAGGTTGGAAGGCATGCCACCACTATCTTTCTTGGATACTGAATCCCAACGCTTCTAGCCTTCTATCCGAAGTAAGGACTATTCACAACCTTCTGCACTTGAGTATCTCGTACATTGTTCACCTTTACCTTACTTGCTTTAAAATATCGCATCACGTCTTCTATCTCTTTCATAACTTCCCTTTTGCATAGGTATGATTTACATCCACAACTTGAAGCTCTATTGTAATACTTGCCCCTCTGGTGCATACACAATTCGGTGGGAGCTTCATACTGACTTCTTATGAGGCTAGTACTCTTCTAACTAGCTTTCTCGTAGAGCCATTATATAATATGGTTATTGTACTATCTCTCTTGTACCTCTGATATTAAGGGTGATACTGCAATGTTCTCAATCACAATTTCTATAATTTCCTGGGTCCAATAATCAGACTCCTGATTTACTTAGTTGATGTATCTCTTTAGGTTCTTCTTTCCTCTGAGCAACCTTTATGTAGGCTTAAGCTATCTTCCGATGTGCGGCTCATGGTATTAGTTATTACTTTTGCCTTCCATGGGTGCTATGGAACATCCATGATACGATCTTCTAACAATTAAATCCTTTGTCTATGCCCTGGTCTCAATTCTTGTTTTTAAACTTATATCGGAGTCTTATACGACTGTATGATTGTCAACATATATGCTGCATGGATAACACTCCGAACTCTTAAGTGCGTTCATAACGTAACTAACTCTGGATCATCGATCGAATAGTTCCTTTCGTTCCATCTCAACTTTCCTTAAACGTAGGTAATTATTTTTCCTGGTCTTTCTGCCCCCTTGTTGCGTGCATACTTAGCTTATCTTAGTTTCCATGCATGCTAGAATTTTTGTACAACTCATATGGTCTCGGATATTATTTCTAATGTTTACTCCCCGTTCATTAGCCACGGTAGGTGCCACTTTCTTTTGGAGTGAATACAATTTTGTAGGGAGATTGTTTTTACATGACCATTTCTCCTTCAAGTTACCATGTTTAGGTTGAAGCCTTTTTGCTTATTTCCTCAGCTAGTCTTTTATTGTAGTACATAGGGAGGACCTTCTGACTCTTGTAAAGTTGCGAGCTTGTTATATTGTATACCCGAAGAAGTTTTTGATATTCTTACTCACCTATAATTATCCTTAGTTACTTACCTCCACGCTCATGTGCTTGTATAGTTGCTTCTGAATTGAAGTTTTGACTGTCTTCCCAGTGAGACTCTTTTATTTCTATAACATTCATACAGTACCTTTAACTACCCCAACTCCTATCTGAATATTTCTCAAGGATCACGATATCATATCTGCGAGACTGAATTCCCCATGTTGGGGTTCACTATGTTTATCTTGCACGATCTGTTGATTTGTCTGTATCCTCTTGTCTAGCCATAACTAGGCTCTTCCTGAATCAACTGCTAACTATTCGTTGGCCCATCCTCACATCAATATTTCACGTAATCTTTCTTGGGTTATTTACTTTGTCCTAACTTACGTCTCACACTGGCTCCTTATCTATCAATAACATCCCGGGTAGGAACCCTTACTTTCTCTCTTTGATGTCGTGTTTGCATATTATTCTGGTATCGTAGCATATCAGTAGGATTTGAGTAAGTGCAATCTCATCCCTTTCTCATTTTTATCGCATTCTTACTTTACCATTCCATAGTTACTAGAACCACTTAGTTCTGACTTAAATGCCACATCACCCCATATTTCCCCCTTTAGGGGAGTACCAAGAGTTGGAGCCACGGTGATCTACCTATAGATGTTTTACCTTTTCATCTTTGGCGTCTTTTCACATCATTGATGACCCTTACTCGCCTTGCGGTAATCTTTCTGTACCAAGGATGACAAAATTCCTTACTCGCGAGGGTGACACTTAGTATAACTGGCACATACAGTCCCTTAAGCTTAATTTTACTCACATTGCTTACTTTGGGGAAGCATTTTCCTTAATGAACATTTTCTGAATTTCTCATGAATCTTCTTCTGTTGTCCATTCTATATCGCCGGAACGCAATCTGAAATTCTCATGATGTCGACCATTATCAAACCACTCAGTCCCTAATTCATGTTTAGTTTATCTTGTTCACCAATCCATACTTATTACTATTACTTTGGGGTCTAACCTTTCCTTCTGGTATTCACGTTAGAGTCACATGCTTATTTCTCGAAATTAGGATATGACTTTATGGCTTATACTCTTTTATTGTCTCAAGGCCAATCACCTCTCGTCTCTTCCTTCACCTGACTATAGGCTCTGTAATACTATCATTGTTTTTAATCTACCGTTGTCATCCATGTATCACATCTTACTCATAATGTTTCCTCATCGCTCTTCTTATTTCCCTGCTAATATTTCTGCGTATCATTTTCTTTTGAAGACTTCAACAAGACATTCTTTTGGTTTTAGCTCCCCTTGCTTTATTCATTGACTCTTCAGGTTGCCTAACATTGTCGCTCTACTAAGGACGGGATCCACACTAAGATAATATTTATGCCTTCAAGGCTTCCAGTGCCTATCTTTATAGTACTCATATCTAGCTGTACTATTTTAGAGTGCACCATCTAGGTGTCCCACAAGGAGATCTATTACCACATTTGCACTATCATTCGGAAATGTCAACTAACGCAAACAATCCATTCACCATTTTGGGTCACTTTGACCCCAAGCCGGATCCTGATATTCGTCCTTCTCTTATACTACTTCTGTTATTATTGGAGGTAACTCAAAAAGCTTATATCTCTATTCCTGAATGGTAAATAATGATAATCTTCATTAACTGGGTACCTTATACCCTTCTTCACCTTGCTTCTTTTACTTGCTGAAACTTGTGTCTTCCTTCCGATTCTGTAAGAGTGGATAAGTATTCTTGCCTAAAAGCTCCTTAACAAGAACCTTACACCTTTTAGTACATGCATGATCTGCTGAAGACCTCATATTTACTCATTATAAGCATGATGCAAAATCGAGTTTCTCTGACTCAACACTTCCACAACTATATCTCATACCAACCGTATTTCTAAATGTACGCATCGTTGTATTACGAATAAGATAGAGTTTAAGAAATTGAGTTCTTACAACTAAGCTCTACCACACGATCTAGAGTAAGAAGAAAGAATGATAGTCCAAAATGCCCTGTAGCCTCCTGCTTCTAAGTGTGGTGCACAACACACCCATAAACAAGACTCTACTAGACACGGCTTGTAAACTCCCTAGGACAGAACTGCTCTAATACCACTTTTGTCACGCCCCGATCCTGGGGGGCGAGACCGGCACCCGGTGCCTCACCTATCCTTGCGTACCACTTGCGACTAAGGGACTCTGAACATATAATGTCATACTTTGGCCATGGGCCACATTGCAAGACAATTGCGAATGCGTACTAAACATCAATATAAAGCTGGGCCGACAAGGCCAACATAACTACTACAGCTGGCAGACCAACAAAATATACATAGGCCTACAAGCCCAACATGCTGTACTAACTGACAGGACATGTCTACAAGCCTCTATTGATGGATATACTGTGATTAGAATAGGGGCCCAACCTACTCATAACATACATACGCATATACACAAGACGTACATAAACCTCTAGACCCAGCAACTCTGAAGGGCATGGAGCTTACCGATCAAGCTGAACTCGGGCAACACCTAATGAGGAGTTCTACCCGTCTGTTTGTCCAAACCTGCACGTATAAAATGCAGCGCGCCCAAAAAAGGGACGTCAGTACAAAATAATGTACCGAGTATGTAAGGCAATATACTGAAAGCTGCAACTGAACTGATAATATAATAACTGAAAGTAACTGGGAGCCAAAGTTAATCTAAGGATATGCTTACCTGCTGATACTGACTCAACTCTCTCAATATAGTAAGTAAAATAGTTGTCCCGCCTTATAAGGCTAGGTATATATATAACTGCTCTGTCGTAGTAGGCTCGCTCATAGGTGCTCGGCCAAAGTAGGCTCGGTATATAACTTACCATCTGATCAGAGGTTTCCCAATATGGGCCTGTCCATCGATTATAGCTCGATGGTAATGAAAATACTGTAATACATTATATATAGGCTCTCTGCTCTCTTAACTGGAAGAAGACAATACTCAATTAAATATGAAGTTCCGATAAGGAGAATACTGTAATTTATGAGACTAGGATAATGTATATAAATTCGGGAGTATGAGCTTCTCTTTATGCCTCATTATGGAACACATGTAATTACGAGATCATGCCAAAATGAAGGAAGGGCTTAGCCTTAACATACATGGAGTAGGGAAAAATCCGTATGATATTCTTAGAAAAGGTTGCACCGTACTCCCTTAGAATCACAAAATCTCACGTTGCTAAAGTGCTAAGAAATCTCGTTGGAAATTTTGTAGGAATTGGTTGAAGATGTTATGAATTCTCTTTGAAGATGTTATGAATTCTCTTTGAAGATGTTATGAATCCTTGTAGGAATTTCTAACATCTATTTTGCAATGTTTGAAATAGGAAGAAAATGATAAGATTACTTACTTGATTATCTAAAGGCCAAATGAAGCCAAAATACAAAGCTTCTCATTATGTCTTTACATGTAAGTGTCATGTGTATAACTTTTACTTGGCCACCTTCAATCTAGATTATGAGTTACTCAATCTGAATTGGGGGGGGGGGGGGGCTGCCACATAATGCCATTTTAATTCTTATCCAATGTATCCCCAATTAATTAGGTAATATCCTATTACCCAATAATTAACCAATTAACCACATAATTAAGAATTATCTCAACTTACTTAAAATACTGCTCACTTTTAACACACCTTATACACCTTACTATCATGGTCATGTGGTACATTGTAGGTTACTAGTCCATAAATATGCGGTATTATAGCTTGGGCCGTATTTTATCCCAAATTGCCAAACTTCGACGAAACTAATTTTCTTTGATTTTCTTACCCTCTCTCCTTCAAGAATTTACTCATCACTTGTTTGAAATAGCATAATGCTTATAATCTCAAAATAACCTCATCCCCGAACTTATGCCGATTAACTTATGACGAAACTCTAACGTACGAAAATGCGGGATACAACATCTCATTTTCTGAGCTTCCATCAATTTACTTATGGCATACTTTCACGTATAAAAAATGGGGTGTAACACAAAGGCTCTATCCTACATGAACAAGTACATCAACAAAGGTCTTCAAGGCTCTAGCGGGACCAACACATGCGGCTTAGACGAGTACTCCTTGATTTTGTCAAAAGTCTTTTGGCATTCTTTGGTCCAGCTCATCGCAACATCTTTTCTCAGCATTTTGAAGATCGGTTCACATATCACCGTTGACTGTTCTATAAAATGGCTGATGTAATTGAGGCATCCCAGAAAACGCATCACATCCTTTTTGTTCTTTGGCGGTGGAAAGTCCTGAATAACTTTGATTTTTGACGGATCTAGCTCAATATCGCGGTGACTGACGATGAAACCTAGCAACTTCCTAGAAGGGACTTTGAAAGCACATTTTGCAAGATTTAGCTTCAGATTGTACTTTCAAAGTCAGTCGAAAAACTTCCTTAGGTCTGCTATGTGATCCAAACTCCTCTTGGACTTGATGATGATGTCATCCACATGCACCTCTATTTCCTTGTGTATCATATCGTGGAAAAGAGTAGTCATGGCCATCATGTAAGTATCCCTAATGTTCTTCAGACAAAATGGCATCATTTTGTAACAATATATCCCCCATGGCATGATGAAGGCTGTCTTTTCGGTGTCCTCTTCATCCATCTAGATGTGGTGGTATCCTGAGAGGTAATCCACAAAGGATCAGAATTCATGCTTGGCGCAGTTTTCGATTAGTATGTGTATGTTGGGCAATGGAAAATCATCATTAGGGCTTGCTCTGTTCAAATCTCGATAGTCAACACACATTCTAACTTTCCCATCCTTCTTTAGAACTGGCACAATGTTGGCTAGCCAAGTTGGGTACTCGACCACTCGAAGGACCTTGGCTTTGATTTGCTTGATAACCTCTTCCTTTATCTTTAGACTCATATCTAGCTTGAATTTCCTGAGCTTTTACTTTACCGACGGATACATGGGGTTGGTAGGTAGCTTATGAGCTACTATAGATGTGCTTAACCAGTCATGTCATCGTAGGACCATGCGAAAATATCCTCATATTCCTTTAGAAATATGATATATTCTTCC
>AWOL01S0104148.1:2081-14883 GCA_000715115.1 Nicotiana otophora | reverse complement strand
GATGGCTCCCTATGAGGCATTATATGGTAGGCGGTGTTGGTCTCCAGTTGGGTGGTTCGAGCCAGGAGAGGCTCAGTTGTTGGTCACAGACTTAGTACAGGATGCCTTGGATAAGGTCAAGATTATTCAAGATCGACTTTGCACAGCTCAGTCCAAATAGAAGACTTATGCCGACTGTAGAGTTCGTGATATTGCATTCATGCTCGGAGAGAGAGTGTTACTTCGGGTATCACCCATGAAGGGTGTAATGAGGTCCGGAAAGAAGGGCAAGTTGATCCCTAGGTATATCGGACCTTTTGAGATTCTGGAGAAAATGGGAGAGGTGGCTTACAGGCTTGCGTTGCCACCTAGTTTAGCAGTTGTTCATCCGGTATTCCATGTGTTGATTCTTCTAAAGTATCACGGCGATCCGTCCCATATGTTAGATTTTAGCTCTCTCCGGTTGGACAAGGATTTGACTTACGAGGAAGAGCTGGTGGCAATTCTAGCCCGGCAAGTTCGCCAGTTGAGATTCAAGAGTTACCCTTCAGTTCGAGTGCAGTGGAGAGGTCAGCCTATTGAGGCAGCTACTTGGGAGTCTGAGTCCGATATGCGGAGTAGATATCCCCACCTTTTCACCAGCCCAGGTACTTTTCTATGTCCGTTCGAGGACGAACGGTTGTTTTAGAGGTAGCAAAATGTGATAACCCAAAAGGTTATATTATGTTTAGAACTCAAATCTGCACCCTTAAGCCTTTAAAATATCATTTTTACCCTCCTCAATTTGCGTGTGTAGTCCGGGCAGGTTTCCTGAAAGCTTTTATGTTGAAAATTGATGAAAATAAGAATTTATACCTTAAAATGTTGACTTTATTTGACTTCGGTCAATATTTTTGGTAAACGGGCCCGAATTCGTGTTTTGACGGTCCCAGTATGTCCATATCGAATTATGAGACCTGGGCGTATGCCCGGAAATGAATTCGGAGGTCCCTAGCTTGAGTTATGAATTTTTGATGAAAATTAAAAGTCTGAAAATTATTTGTTCTTTAGAATTGATTGATGTTTGGCGTTGTTAGTACCGGATCCGTATTTTGATTTCGGAACTCGGTACATGTTCGTTATGATATTTAAGACTTGTCAGTGAAATTTGGTGAGAAACGGAGTTGATTTGACGTGACTCGGACGTCCAGTTGAGAAGATAGGAATTTTAAAAGTGTTCTTGAGAATTTCATTTGATTTCGTGCTAAATTCATAGTTCTAGGTGTTATTTTGGCGATTTGATCGCGCGAGGAAGTTCGTATGATGTTTTTAGACTTGTGTGCATGTTTGGTTTGGAGCCCCGAGGGCTCGGGTGATTTTCGAATAGGCCACGAGATGTTTTGGACTTTGAAAATCTGGTATTTTGTTGCAGCAGGTGTTCTGGCATGTCCTTCTTCGCGTTCGCGAAGGTACACTCGTGAACGCGAAGAGTAAACTGGGCAGCTGAAGTTTTATTCTTCGCGAACACGAAGGCTTAGTCGCGTATGCGTAGCGATGAGGGCGTTACCCTTCGCGAATGCGAAGCTCCTCCCAAACGCGTAGTGTTAGGCACACCTGGGGGAGGGTTGGTCGTTCTTTCATTGCGAACGCGAGCAATGTCTCGCGAACGAGAAGGTCAGGGGGAGTAACCATCGTGAACGTAAGCAGGATCTCGCGAACGCGAATGCTTGGCAGCCAGTACCATTCGCAAACGCGACAGTGGCCTCACGAACGCGATGCACATTGTCACCCAGTGTATAAAACGGAATCAAACACGGGTTTAAGCCATTTCTTCAACATTTTTCAAGAACTAAACGGGTAGAGGCAATTTTCAACAGTCATTTTCTTCCCCTAGGTGTTGGTAACTGATTCTAAGGATTATCACTCAGAAAACGATAATTCTGCCAACTTATGTCTTACTCAAGATAAGACTTCATCACCCAACGCTCCCGGTATTATTGTTATAACTAGTATTAAACCTCAGAGTTATCATATCCCTATCAAAATTATTATTAGCAAAAATTTAGTTATTAAAAAAATTGCTTTACTTGATAGTGGTGCAGATCGTAATTGTATCATGAAAGGTATTGTGTTCTCTTCTAGAAGAGTGTTGCTCTTTTTTGAACCTAAGAACTTGAGATCTATATATCCATCAGGAAATTGAATAACTTGTTCAATCTGGGATCTTTCAAGATTTGAAGTGGAAGGTTGAGTTATGGCATCAAAGTGTCATTCATCACTTGAGAGTATATCATTCTAATTAAGAAGTCTAGGTACAAATATTGTACTATGCTCAGTATTTGATTCCATAAGCATGATGACTCCTTTGATACTTTCAACTCGAGCTTTAGGTGCAAGAGTGGTGTCTATAAGTCTGTAGTAGACTCGATGAATGATTGCTATCTCTCGAGTGTTAGCTTTGCTATTCATGTTCTTGGTTTTGACATTTAAAGTCAAAGTATCCATGACGTTAGGGTCATTGATATCTACCGAGAAATTGGGATAGCAATTAAAGTATACCGGACAATTAGCGAGGTTACTTTGAAGGACTCCTAAGAGAGAGTCGTCGAAATTCAAAAGACGAGCGTCTCTTAGAAGGACGCAGATGGGTACGTCTAAACCTTTTCTAAAAAGAGGTTTGACAGCAATTTGAACAAGACCTATATGCAAGTAATTGAATTGATGCTTATATCTATTCAAGTCTTGTTCAGAAAGTAATTTAATAATTTCTAACGAATTATTAATAGCAATAGTGGACTCACAGGTCTTAATGTTATGTTTCTTAATGAAGCCGAAACTTTCTAATTCATAAATCTTTTTAAAAGGCTTATTGGAAAAATTCCAATTTTGTAAATCAGTTTCAAGTTTAGCAATCTTAGTTGCTTGAGAAGATAAATTAACATTATTCAAAACATGCTGGTTTGAATTCATATTTGAGAAAATACAGTCTAGGGGATTATTTGGCTAAAATAACTATTCAATATATGTAATAGTAAAATTATAAATATGCAGATAGCTAACAGATACTGTACCTTAACATCATAGATCTAATGGCTTCTTAGTAGAGTCTTCTTGGGTTTACATCTATTTTCTCTAAAGTCATCTTAGCGACGTGATCACCTAACAAGGTCTAAACGTCTACCTCGGCAATAACGACCTATCATTTTAAGGCTAGCCAACGTCTGAATTGGATATTAATCTGTTACCTCATACTTATAGAGAAAATAATAACCTCATACATAACTTAGAAGCATTTTAAGAACATGAGTTTAAAGAACAGTATGATAGATATAAGCATAGATAAAGTTTTAAAATACAATACTTGAAAGAAAATTTGCCATGCCCTAGACAGTATATGTACTTAGCTGCTCATTTTAAATACGTATACTGCCAACATGACTCTGATACCAGTAAAGACGGAATGAAGTGCAGTATGAAAACAGTAAAAGACAGTATAAGAAAAGCCCTTAAAAACTTACAAGATTTTTATTGAATGAACATTAAAAACATAGGAGCGGAAAATTTAGAGAATACTAGGGAGAGGGGTCTTTGATATTTGGAAAAAATATCTAATGCCTCTTACAATGGGAAGGGGGAGTCTTAAATAGACTAAGAAAAAGATGCCTTTAATCGTAGGCGTACAAGTGTATCATTTAGCTTTGTCCGACAAAGTTAAGTGGTTGACAAGCTAAAGTGGGGTGGTTACTTTAGAAAAGGTAAAGTAAAAGTAAAGGATAAGATTCCTTTCTGATCTTGACCTGATGACTCCTTTATTCACAATTGCGGTCCATGTAGGCCAGAGCTAATCCTTTTGGATTACACATATCTCCATTGCTGCTTTCTCCGGATGAAGCAGCATCTTCGATTAATTGCATAATCTGATGATCATCATAGTTGTCTATGTTTTGTAGTGCTTGCTTGAGTTTTTCTTTGAGCTCTGCTTTGGAAGATGAAGCTTTGGTAAAGCTCCGTCGATTAATTTTTGTTGTCTTAGGATTTTGCTGTTTGGGTGTCCAGCCTTTGATCTTGATCTCTTTAGACAAATATTTGATTCGTTCAAATTCTGCCTTAGAAAAATTCCAGCTAATGATAAATGATATTCTTTTCTGAATAAAGTATTTGCACATTTTAATGTGCTCTGAAGAGATGATATCGCTTCTTTGGTCTGAAATTCGTCAAACCTGCTAAGGAATTTGTGATGTAATATTTCTTTTTTACCTCCAAAAATGTTCCACCATTCATAGAACCACCTTGGGATTATTGCCTTAGTGACTTCTAGACAATATTTAACGAACCAGGTGTGTCCCGGCCTGAGATATAGAAAGTTGAACCATGCAGCTTTATAATCATGCCAGTTGTAAGTTTGGGGTCTGTTCGCCATTGATAACGCTATGGTAGTATGTAAATGATCTGTAGACCATTCAAATGGTGATAGAATCTTTTTTATAGTAACTCTAGAGTAGTTGATATACTCTGGATTTTTCTCGTTCAAATTGTGTTCCACTTCTATAGAATCAGTATCTATTAGAATGGCTTCATAGAACCTTCTTGTTTTGTAAGGATTTTCAGTATCCACATAAGTAAAATCAGTAAAACATGGTTTAATAAGGTATTCTATCCTGAGACCTTCATATTCTTTATCCAGTGCTAATAGGGGCAGTACCTGAAGGGTAACAAATTCAAATTTTTCTTCTTTTGGTATGCNATCAGTAAAACATGGTTTAATAAGGTCTTCTATCCTGAGACCTTCATATTCTTTATCCAGTGCTAATAGGGGTAGTACCTGAAGGGTAACAAATTCAATTTTTTCTTCTTTTAGTATGTCATCATGTGACTTCTTGGTTGCGAGATTAACTACTTCGGCAAAAGTCTCTGGGACTTTCATGGCGTAACTTTCTTTTGTTTGTATTGAAGAACTTGACGAGGTTCCTCTTTCAAACGGTTTTGCTGATTGGAGATTAGTTAGTTTTGATGACGGGGTTGGTACTGGTGCTGGTAATGAGGGATAGTCAGCTAGCGCTGTATACCTATTCTGGAAAGGAAGTAGGGGCCTTTGAGGGGCTGTTGGTTTAGTAGGAGTAAAGGGAGGGAGAACAAATAGTCTAGCCATCTCTGGTTTTTGTGTCTCCTTTTCTTTGGTAGGAGTATTAGGCTTGAAGGGCCTCATTTTTTCCCTGTAAAAATGTTTTTGTTAGAAAATCATGTAAGAGTTAGTTTCTCCTTTAATAAAATCTATTTTAAAATCAAAGCAAGATAGTAGAGCTTGCCATCTAGCAAATATTTGTTTTGAAACAAGGTTTTTGACATCTTTTTAAAGAATCTCTTTAGCAGATTTGTAATCTACTCTTACTAAAAATTCTTATGTTAATAAAATTGTCTTGAAACTTAGTAATACATAGTACTAAAGACAAGACTTTTTTCTTGACAGTAGAATAATTTTTCTGGGCGGAATTCCAGATTCCTGAAGTAAAATGAACAAGTTGTTCAAGAGATTCTATGGTTATTCTTTGCTTAAGAATTCCTCTGTAACCTATGTCTGAAGCATCTGTTTCAACAATCATAAAAGGTTCTGGGTTGGGATTCCTAAGCATGGGAGGTTTCTCACTAAACCTTTTATTTGGATGACTGCTTGTGTTTGTTCAGTGCTCCAAGAAATAGGATTCTTCCTAAGTCTTTTATAAAGAGGTTCACAGACCTGTCTGATGTTTGGAATAAAATATGCAACATAGTTGAGGCTTCCTAAGAATCTCTGAAGTTGTGTTTTATCAGTGATCTCATTTGGGAATTTAGAAGAGAACTCTATGGCTCTACAAATTGGTTTGTAAGATCCTTGGTATAGGTCATGACCTAAGAATCTAATGGCAGTCTGAAAGAGTTTGATCTTCTTAGCACTGACTACTAGACCATTTCTCTTAACGACTTTAAAGAACGTGTTGAGATGTTTAAAATGAGAATCTATATTCTCAGAAAAGATAAGGACATCATCTATATAAATAATAGACATGTAACTATAATCATTAGAAATAGAATACATGATATTCTGGAATTCCAAGAGGGCATTCTTGAGCCCAAATGGCATAACGTTCCATTCATACTGACCGAAGGGAACATTAAAAGCAGTTTTGTATCTGTCTTTCTCGGCTACTTGAATTTGCTAGAAACCAGATTTCATATCGAACTTGCTATAAACATTAGCTTTGTAAGTCCTTTTTAAGAGATCCCTTTTGTTAGGAATGTGATATCTAATCCATTTAAGGAGATCATTTAAAGGTTTATAGTTTATAACTAACCGAGGTGCTCCTCTTTCCTTCTCTGCACTATTATTAACATAAAAGGCAGAACAACTCCAAGGGGATTTAGAGGGGCGAATGATGTTATTCTTAAGGAGATTTGAAATCTCAGTTTTACAGGTTTCCATCATTTATTGATTTATTTGAATAGGTCTTGCTTTGGTTGAGATGACCTGTTCATTGAATCCTTCAATGTATGGAAGTTCAATCAAATACTTTTTTCTTTCCCAAAAGGCGTTAGGAAAATTTGAGCATATTTCTTTTTTCAAAAAGGTTTTGAAGATTAGTTATTCTAGTAACCATCTCCAAGGTTTTTAAACTCTGCTCGATTTTCTTAACTTTTATTTCATCCTTTAAAAAGTTGATATGTTGAGAAAGTTTATTAATACGAAAAATTATGTTTTTTCTTATGAAATTACTTTCATCTAGTGAAAGGGTTTTTACGAAAGGAAAGTGTAAATCGTTACCTAAAATGTGAGTGGAAATACCGTCTAAACCAGTAATGAAAGGTTTTATTTGAGTAATAAAAGGGATTCCTAAAATGATATCTTCATTTATATCTTCAGTAATAATAAAATTATTTGTTAAACAAATACCATTATTACATATATGATCTTTAGAAAGCTTGTAATTAATACAAAGTTGTTCTCCTGTAGCGGAGTATAAGTTGGAAGTACTTTTTTATAAATACTGAGTAGGAACAATACCTTTCATGATACAATTACGATCTGCACCACTGTCAAGTAAAGCAATTTTGTTAATAACTAAATTTTTGCTAATAACAATTTTGATAGGGATATGATAGCTCTGAGATTTAATACTAGTAATAACAGTAATAACGGGAGTGTTGGATGATGAAGTCTTATCTTGAGTAAGACAGAAGTTGGTTGAATTATCGTTTTCTGAATGATAATCCTTTTCAGGAAGTTCTGGAGGTTCTTCCTGCTCTTGCTCGGACTTGTGTTCGTAGACATTGGCTTGTTTAAGGACTTGTTTTGTAAGAACATCAAGTTTGACTTTTTCAAGTCTAGATTTTATGTCTCTAATTTCTCCTTTGAGTTATGAGACTTCTTGTCTTAGATCAGATATCGATGGCTCAGAAGGTTTATCAAAATGAGACTTGATCTGCTTCATGCTGAATGGTTCAATGACTGACCTAGACTTAGGTCTATCATCTTGATGATTAAGGATGAGATTTTTAAGTTCTATCAGATAGCGCTTTCTAGAATCTTCGTCGTTAATGTGTTGGATCACATCATAAAGAGCTTCTTTGGAGCTATCAGATAGGACCTTAATCGAGGCAGGTGTGTTTCCACACGTACAGTATGCTTTAGAGCAGTGTCATTCACTGCCAGATTGACTTGAATCAGAATTATAGGCGATGTTTATGTCTTCTTCATCGCTATATTAACTTGATGAGTAATTGGGAGAGGAATCCGAATTAGCTTCTTCTAGGATGGGGAAGAGTTCTTTTTTAGTATCATCGCTAATTTCTAGAAGATTGATCTTCTTCTTTTTCTTGTCTGATTTGCATTCATTGGCCCTGTGTCCGGTTTTTCCACAGTTCCAACAAACATCTTTGGGTTTGACTGAAGATTTGGAAGGTCTACAGTATTTGGATTTCTTTCTAGGTGATTTTTCGAAAATTCTGCGAGATTTGCTACAGTGAATCTTTCTAGAAGATTTAGGGTTTTTGCCTCCTTTTGAAGAGTGTTTAGNGGATTTCTTTCTAGGTGGATTTTTGAAAATTCTACGAGATTTGCTGCAGTGAATCTTTCTTGAGGATTTAGAGATTTTGTCTCTTTTTGAAGAGTGTTTAGAGGGGGCAACAATGTTTGTGTAACCGAAGTCTTGACAGAAACTTCCTAGTTCTCTTCTAGAAGAGTGTTGCTCTTTTTTGAGCTGATTTTTGAGTTTGATATCAGTGCAGAGTTCAAGACCCACAACATTGATGATGCTAACAAGGTCTCCATATGTCATTTGATGATAAGTAATTTTACCCTCACAACGATCTTGGATTTTTGACCTAACCTTGCTTGCGAATAAGGGGGAAGTCCGCTGATAAAATGTTCTTTCCAGAAGTCTAGATGACAGTCAGGTCTAATCATGACCTTACTGATGAATTGGTTTTTATACCAGATAAAGTCATTTAGGGTTGGACAAGATAATTTGTTCAATATTTGTAGGCTTCTATCTTGGAAGATCTTGGGTTCTCCAATGAAGTGTTTTGCTATATGGTAGAGAAGTGTAGCACAAGCGTCTTCTCTAGTTATCTGAGAGGTAGTTTCCATGGTCGTACCTTCAGTTTTTACCACTGTTTCAATGGTTGTAGAAGAGTATATGGCTTGTCTAGCACCTTCAGTGAAATAATTATCCCACCAATGTTTTAACATGCCAGTAAATCCAGCTACAATCATAGAGGCAGCTTCCTTATCAGAGGAGCCTCTTATCTTGTAAGCAGTGATGCAAACACCCATTTCGTGGAGTTTATGAAATATTTGATGTTCTGCAAGAGCGTCTATATTCCATTCTATAATGCTTCTTCCTTCATGAGAAGTATAGGCAAGGAAATGGTTTTCCTCATACTGAATATCAGGAAATGAAGGACGCTTATGATAATTCTTGTGATTATGATAGCGGTCATTGGAAAGTTTGTGAAGAAGGGTTCCCTTTTCTTGGATAGTGGATATTTTATTTTTATCGGAGATATTGAAATTGGCTAGTTGTTCATTGATTTTATCAAGGATGTTACCAGATATTTCAAAGGTATCTTTGAGTTTAGGGTAGTTTTTTTCTAGAAAACTCAGTAATTTTAAAGCCGGGGTTGGGTTCAATATTCTGACTAGTGCTAGGTTGTGAAAGAGTTGGTTTTCCACTAAATAAAGATTTTTCTTTGGAATCTTCTATCTGCCTAGAGACAACATGAAGAAGTTGATTGGTATAGTTCTTTTGTTCAATAATACGATCAACATCTGAACAGACAACCACGCTATTATGCTTCTCACTTTTCGTTTTGAAAGGAGAGGCGGAGATAATTGTATTGGATACGGGAATTTTTATCCCTTCTAAAGGAGGAGTGACGGATTCAATAACTTTGTTGTTAGTTGTATACCACTTGTTGATAAGGACTTGCAAAGAATCCTTTTGGTTTTCGATTTTGCCAGATATTTCAAACCATCTAAAGAAATCGATTTCACATCTAATTCTTTCCATGTCTGACATCCAACAATCTCTGAATTTTTCTCTTTGTTTAAGAGAATAAGTAGCCACATACCATTTTCTTTTTGTTTGATTGTCATGATGAGTCCAGAGACGATTGAGGATCTCCGGATCTGGGATAAAAGAGTTACCTAACTTAATCATCTTAAGGAATTCAGGTACTTCCTGAGGAGGGTTCATATCACTAGGAGTTGGACTAGCGGGATGATCTTGGTAATAGACTTTCGGGATTGCATAGGAGAAATCTACTCCTTTAACTTTCCCTTTGTCGTTACTTGTAACTGAAGTTGAAGTTGCGTTTTCAGTTGCGCTTTCCTCCGGGGGTTTTGGAGAAGAAGGTGCGGAAGGAATTGTAGACATTCTTCTAAAGGAACTGGTTCAGCTTGATAGATTGGAACCTGAACCTAAGAACTTAAGATCTATAGATCCATCAGGAAATTGAATAACTTGTTCAATCTGGGATCTTTCGAGATTTGAAGTGGAAGGTTGAGTTATGGCATCAAAGTGCCATTCATCACTTGAGAGTATATCATTCTAATTAAGAAGTCTAGGTACAAATACTGTACTATGCTCAGTATTTGATTCCATAAGCATGGTGACTCCTTTGTCACTTTCAACTCGAGCTTTAGGTGCAAGAGTGGTGTCTATAAGTTTGTAGTAGACTCGATGAATGATGGCTATATCTCGAGTGTTAGATTTGCTATTCATGTTCTTGGTTTTGACATTTAAAGTCAAAGTATCGATGACGTTAGGGTCATTGATATATACCGAGAAATTGGGATAGCAATTAAAGTATACCGGGCCATTAGCGAGGTTACTTTGAAGGACTCCTAAGAGAGAGTCGTCGAAATTCAAAAGACGAGCGTCTCTTAGAAGGACGCAGATGGGTACGTCTAAACCTTTTCTAAAAAGAGGTTTGACAGCAATTTGAACAAGACCTATATGCAAGTAATTGAATTGATGCTTATATCTATTCAAGTCTTGTTCAGAAAGTAATTTAATAATTTCTAACGAATTATTAATAGCAATAGCGGACTCACGGGTCTTAATGTTATGTTTCTTAATGAAGCTGAAACTTCCTAATTCATAAATCTTTTTAAAAGGCTCATTGGGAAAATTCCAATTTTGTAAATCAATTTCAAGTTTAGCAATCTTAGTTGCTTGAGAAGATAAATTAACATTATTCAAAACATGCTGGTTTGAATTCATATTTGAGAAAATACAGTCTAGGGGCTTATTTGGCTAAAATAACTATTCAATATATGTAATAGTAAAACTGTAAATATGCAGATAGCTAACGGATATTGTACCTTAATATCATAAATCTAATGGCTTCTTAGTAGAGTCTTCTTGGGTTTACATTTGTTTTCTCTAAAGTCATCTTAGTGACAGGATCACCTAACAAGGTCTAAACACCAACCTCAGTAACAACGACCTATCATTTTAAGGCTAGCCAACGTATGGACCGGATATTAATTGGTTACCTCATACTTATAGAGAAAATAGTAACCTCATACATAACTTAGAAGTATTTTAAGAACATGAGTTTAAAGAACAGTATGATAGATATAAGCATAGATAAAGTTTTAAAATACAATACTTGAAAGTAATTTTGCCATGCCCTAGACAGTATATGTACTTAGCTGCTCATGTTAAATACGTATACTGCCAACGTAGCTTGAGTTATGAATTTTTGATGAAAATTAAAAGTCTGAAAATTATTTATTTTTTAGAATTGATTGATGTTTGGCATTGTTAGTACTGGGTCCGTATTTTGATTCTGGAGCCCGGTATAGGTTCATTATGATACTTAAGACTTGTCTGTGAAATTTGGTGAGAAACGGAGATGATTTGACGTGATTCGGACGTCCAGTTGAGAAGATAGGAATTTTAAAAGTGTTCTTGAGAATTTCATTTGATTTCATGCTAAATTCGTAGTTCTAGGTGTTATTTTGGCGATTTGATCATGCAAGCAAATTCGTATGATGTTTTTAGACTTGTGTGCATGTTTGGTTTGGAGCCCCGAGGGCTCGGGTGAGTTTCAAGTAGGTCACGGGATGTTTTGGACTTTGAAAATCTGGTATTTTGCTGCAGCAGGTGTTCTGGCATGTCCTTCTTCGCGTTCGCGAAGGTACTCTAGCAAACGCGAAGAGTAAACTGGGCAGCTGAAGTTTTCTTCTTCGCGAACACGAAGGCTTAGTCGCGTACACGAAGCGATGAGGGCGTTACCCTTCGCGAACGCGACCAACTCCTCGCAAACGCGTAGTGTTAGGCACACGTGGGGAGGGTTGGTCGTTCCTTCATCGTGAACGCGCGCAATGTCTCGCGAACGCGAAGGCCATGGGGGAGTAACCATCGCGAACGCGAGCAGGGTCTCACGAACGCGAAGGCTTGGCAGCCAGTACCCTTCGCGAACGTGACAGTGGCCTCGCGAACGCGATGCACACTGTCGCCCAATGCATAAAATGGAATCAAACACGGGTTTAAGCCATTTCTTCAACATTTTTCAAGAACCAAATGGGTAGAGGCAATTTTCAAGAGTCGTTTTCTTCCCCTAGGTGTTGGTAACTGATTCTAAACTATTTTCTTTCAATTATCCATTACATTTCTTGAATTATCAACCTACAATCAAGAGTTTTCATGGTAGAATTAGAGGTTAGGGTAGAAACTAGGAATTTTGGAAATTTGGGGATTTAGACCTCAATTTNGGTCGAATTCCAAAATTAATTATATATTCGGGTTCGGGGGTGAATGGGTAACTGTATTTTGGTCCGAACCTCAGGTTTTGACCAAGCGGGCCCGGGGTCGATTTTTTGACTTTTTGGAGAAAATTTTGGGAAATTTAATTTATGCAATATAATTGATTTATTTAGCAATACTTAATATTATTTAGTCATGTTTTAATAGATACTAGTGGTTTGGAGGTGAATTCCAAAAGAAAAGTTATGATTGAGAATTAAGTGGCCTTCGGAGCAAGGTAAGTGTTGTGTCCAATCTTGACTTGAGGGATTTAGAAACCTTAGATTATTTGCTAAGTGAAATTCATGTGAGAGGCATATATGTGAGGTGACGAGTACTTATGCGCCGCCAATTTACCTGTTTTTCCATGTTTCTTCTGTTTTCTCATATTGTCTCTTCCTATGCCTAATTGCTACATGTTTATACTAGTGTTGTTAAATTGATCGCCATTATCATGTTTACGGATTGTCTATTGGTAATCGAGTATTTATTTAAAAGTTGAGATTTATATTGTGAAACCAAATGCTGAAGTAAGGTTTGTACTTGTTATTCTATCT
>AWOL01S0104142.1:27589-84183 GCA_000715115.1 Nicotiana otophora | reverse complement strand
TACGCTCGGGCCGAGTATGGTACCGGGTGCCGGCCACGTCCCTTCAGGTTCGGGGCGTGACAGGGACGAGATTGGACTTCATGCTAAAAGCATGGTAGTGTATCGGTACTAAAGATCTCCCAACTTAAAAATTTGATACAGGTGGTTCTACAGCAGGCGACATCAATCAGTGATAGCGGTACACCCTCTTCTCAACTGACTTGGTGAGCCCCACTTCATATCGGGGTCTTGTGTCTTTTGTTCTTTATGCATAGTGTTTTGAG
The DNA here is from genome assembly GCA_000715115.1 of Nicotiana otophora. Taxonomy (NCBI): domain Eukaryota; kingdom Viridiplantae; phylum Streptophyta; class Magnoliopsida; order Solanales; family Solanaceae; genus Nicotiana; species Nicotiana otophora. The sequence continues at coordinate 83,920 of AWOL01S0104142.1, read as the reverse complement.
GTATAGTCGGGGCCTTGTTGCCGGCACCATCATATAATTCTTTTGTATCGATTAAAGGCTCCGTAGACATAGCGTGGGTTGTATTTTGATTTGGGTAAGTCAAACTTGAAATGTTGTTCTTGTAACATATGTTTCCACTTCTAAAACTACACATGTGTAATGTATTTTGGGAATTCGTAATGAAGTAACTAATGTTAACGAAAATTGTTGTCGTACATGTCATCCTCTTATTGTGTAATTCATGATATTCGTCTTCACTTTATTTATGGGTAAGGTCGGGTAGAAGGCATCGAGTAGGCTTGCTTGAATGTGATATCTCGGTTGAGCACCGGTCGCGCTCCCCAAGGTCGGGGCGTGACAGGTACTGGATCTATAGGCTATCCTGAATTACTACTACCCTCATGACTCAATGTCAGACAATTCCGTGCCATATGACCTAGGGTACCATATCTGAAACAAGAATCCGTACCTTGTAAGCACGGTCCCTCATGTCTCCTTCCGCACTCTCATATCGAAGTGGATTTATTTGTCCAACACTCTCTTGATCTTACACTTCTTGTGCCCTTCATCCTTGACATGTTCTCAACTGAGTACTTTGAGAAATTGCGTCTCCTGAGGCTTGGATAAATTGCCCCTGTCTATAGTTGTCACGACCCAATTTCTCCCTCTGTGAACCGTCATGATGGCACCTAGTCTCTACGACTAGGTAAGCCTAATACTTTGCGGAAATCAAAGAAAAACACGAACATTACCTATTAACAGTAACAAATATCTAACAAGCAAGTGAATTTCACTCAGCATATACAATTATCACCTCTGAAAACGTACAAAACAATTCTTAAAACCCAAAATACCGTAAGTCACAAGCTACTAAGAAGTCTTATCCGTTCTATACATCATTTTTATAGAAAGAAGGAAAAATGAACATAGGGGGATAGAGGGGGACTCCGAGGATCTGCGGGCACGAGCAGATGTACCTTGAAGTCTCCAATAAGCAGCAACGACTGCAACTAGTGATGAGGCTGGTAAGATGAACCTGGATCTGAACATGAAATACATGTACAGGAAAGGGCGTGAGTACACCACAACGGTACCTAGTAAGTGCCAAGCCTAACCTCGTTCGAGTAGAGACGAGATCAGGTCAGGCCCCTACTGGTATAAATATAATGAAATAGGACAGAATGAAATATCGCAGTAAAAATAAATACGAAAATCTAACAGGAAGAGAATTATTGAAAGAAAACAGCTTAGAACATAATGATAACAACAGGGGGATTTCCCAAGATACCGTCTCGTAGTATCAAACGTAAATGTGTAGGTGGATCTCCCAAAATACCGTTCCGTAGTCCCAAAATAAATATTCAAGACATGGGGATCTCCTAGAATACCGTTCCGTAGTCCCAAAATAAATATGCAGTACAGGGGGATCTCCCGGAATACCGTTTCATAGTCCCAAAGTAAATATGTAGTGCAATCAACCGAAATAACAATTACAGCAGGAAATTCTACAATTTAGACTAAGTTCAAGTCAAGGAAAGCAGGTAATTTCACTAAACATGCTGCACAGAGTTCAAGTAGGTAGTTAAACAAGTAGGCATGCTATTCTAGTCTAAGCAGGATAGTTACATATGCTAGTGTGACTCAAATAAGGAGAAAACAAGTTATGACTTAGTGAAAAATGGAGTTTTACAACAAATAGCCCATGTACGTACTCGTCACCTCACGTCCATGGTGCTCACATATTAAACTGTTCCAAATCCTAAGGGGAGTTCCCCCACACAATGTTAGGCAAGCCACTTACCTCGAACCAAGCTCAAATCAATCCGTCACAATGCTCTTTCCATGAATATCCGACTCTGAATGGCTCAAATCTAGACAAAACCAATTCTAGTCTAGAACACTCATACCAAATTTATCCAAATCCAATGTCTAAATCCCACTCAAAACTCATAAATTCGGTTACGGAATGTTTCCCCCATTCACCCAACGTTCTCACTCAAATTCCGTAATTAAATGGAGAAATCGACCATAGATTAATGAAATACAACCAAAAACAAGTTAGGAATCGTTACCCCAAATCCTTCTCTGAAAATCCCTCAAGAAATCGCCTTTTTTCGAGCTCAAAAAATCAAATTTGTGTTATGAAATTTCAACCCTCGGATTTGCCCTTTTCTGGCCAGCGATTATCGCACCTGCGGGCCAAGGATCGCATCTGCGGTTCAGCACCTGCGGAATTCCCATCGCAGGTGCGGCTATTCACTTAAGGTACCTCATCCGCATCTGCGATCAAGAGGTCGCACCTGCGTGTGCGCACCTATGGACCTTTTGTCCGGTTTTGCGGTCCCAGACCGCTCCTGCAGTTCCTTCACTCGCACCTGCAGGCATTGCAGATACGGAACAGTCCTCGCACCTGTGTTCCCAAACCTCCTTCCTATTTCCGCTTCTGCGGTTCCATATCCTTTTCTGTGGCTCCGCACCTGCGGCCCGAAGTGCGCAGGTGCGGTGACACCAGATACAACAACATCAACAGTTTCACCTAAGTCCAAATCAACCCGTTAAGCACCCGAAACTCACCCGAGGCCCCCCAGACCTCAACCAAACATATCAACCAATCCTAAAACACCATATGAACTTAGTCGAGCCTTCAAATCACATCGAACAACATCACAACATGAATAATGCATGGATTCAAGCCTAAGAAACTTTAAAATTTCCCAAATCTACAACCGACGTCGAAACATATCAAATATCGTACGAATGACCTCAAATTTTACCCACAAGTCAAAACTGACACTACGAACCTATTACCACTTCCGAAAATCAGAATCCGACCACGATATCAAAATTTCCACTACTGGTGCAAAACTCCAAAAATTTGACTTTCACCATTTCAAGCCTAAAAGAGCTACAGACTTCCAAATCACAATCCGGACACGCTCCTAAGCCCAAAATCACCCAACGGAGCTAAAGGAATCACCGGAACTCCATTCCAGAGTCGTCTTCACACAGTTCTGACTACGGTGCCAATCCTAAGGCTTAACCCTCCATTTAGGGACTAAGTGTCCCAAAACACTCCAAAAACCAAAACGAAACCTCCCGGCAAGTCACAATAGCAGAAAAAGATACGGGGGAAGCAGTTAAATAGGGGATTTGGGCTATAACTTCAAGACGACCGGGCGGGTCGTCACATCCTCCTCCTCTTAAAACAATCGTTCGTCCTCGAACGAGTATAGAGACATACCTGAAGCCGTGAAAAGATGAGGATAACGGTTGCGCATATCCCACTCGGTCTCCCAAGTCACCTCCTTGACCGGCTGACCCCTCCACTGGACCTTTACTGAAGCAGTGTTCTTTGACCTTGGTTTTCTGACCTACCTATCCAAGATAGCCACTGGCTCCTCAACATAAGATAGATCCTTATCCAATCGGACTGAGCTGAAATCCAATACATGAGTCGGATCACCGTGATACTTCCGGAGCATCGAAATGTGAAATACAGGATGAACTCTTGCGAGGCTGGGAGGTAAGGCAAGCTCATAAGCAACCTCCCCAACTCGCCGAAACACCTCAAAGGGGGCAATAAACTTTGGGCTCAGCTTGCCCCACTTTTCAAACCTCAGAATGCCCTTCATAGGCGAAACCCGAAGCAAGACCCGCTCTCCAACCATAAATTCTAAATCGTGGACCGAAAACTCGGCTGTGCAAAGTCTATCCGAATCACCTTCACTTTCTCCAAGGCATCCTGAACCAAGGCCGTACCCAATAATCCGACCTCGCCCGGCTCGAACAAACCCACTGGGAACCGATACCGCCTACTATACAGAGCCTCATACGATGCCATTTGAATGCTGGACTGATAACTGTTGTTGTAGGAAAACTCCGCAAGTGGCAAGAACTGATCCCAAGAACCTCCAAACTCCATCACACACGCACAGAGCATATCCTCAAGAATTTGAATAGTGCGCTTGGACTGCCCATCCGTCTGAGGGTGAATAGCTGTGCTAAACTCCACCCGAGTACCCAACTCCTGCTGTACGGCTCTCCAGAACCGTGATGTGAACTACGTGCCCCGGTCAGAGATGATAGATACCGGTAGTCCATGAAGTCTTACAATCTCACGAATGTAAATTCGAGCCAGTTGCTCGGAAGAATAGGTAGTCATCACAGGAATGAAATGAGCTGACTTGGTCAGCCTCTCAAAAATCACCCAAACCGCATCAAACGTCTGCTAAGTCCATGGGAGTCCAACAACGAAGTCCATAGTGATCCGCTCCCATTTCCACTCCGGAATCTCTATTTGCTGAAGCAACCCACCCGGTCGCTGATGCTCATACTTCACCTGCTGGCAATTTAGACATCTAGCCACATACTCTAATATGTCCTTCTTTATCCTCCTCCACCAATAATGCTGCCTCAGTTCCTGATACATCTTCGCGGCACCCGGATGAATGGAGTACGAACTGTGAGCCTCCTGAAGAATCAACTCACGCAAACTGTCCATATTGGGCACACATAACCTGCCCTGCATCCTCAATGCACCATCCTCCCTAATAGTGACCTCCTTAGCTTCACCGTGCTGGACCGTGTCCTTAAGGACAAGCAGATGGGGGTCATCATACTGACGCTCCCTGATACGATCATAAAGTGAAGACCGAGATACCACACAAGCCAATACTCAACTTGGCTCAGAAATATCCAATCTCACAAACTGGATGGCTAAGGTCTGAACATCCAATGCCATAGGCCTCTCTGTTGCTGGTAGATATGCTAAACTCCCCAAACTCTCTACCCGATGACTCAAAGCATCGGCTACCACATTGGCCTTCCCGGGATGGTACAAAATGTTAATGTCATAATCCTTAAGCAGCTCTAACCACCTCCTCTGACGCAAATTAAGATCCTTCTACTTGAACAGATGCTGCAAACTTCGGTGATCAGTGTAGATCTCACAAGGAACACCGTACAAATAGTGCCTCCAAATCTTCAAGGCATGAACAATAGCTGCTAGCTCAAGGTCGTGGACAAGATAAATCTTTTCATGCACCTTCAGCTGTCTGGACATGTAGGCAATCACCCTACGGTCTTGCATCAACACCGCAGAGGAAAATCCCTCTAAAAAGCGACAGTAATATCCTACCAAACCAAGGAAACTACGGATCTCCATAGCTAATGATGGTCTAGGCCAACTCTGCACTGCCTCCACCTTATGCGGATCTACCTTGATCCCATCACTAGATACTACGTGGCCCAAGAATGCCACTAAATTAAGCCAAAACTCACAATTAGAAAATTTTCCATACAACTTCTTTTCCCTCAAAGTATGAAGCACAATCCTCAGGTGCTGCTCATGATCCTCCTGAGTCCGGGAATACACCAGAATGTCATCAATGAATACGATGATGAAAGAATCAATATAGGGCCGGAACACACTATGCATCAAGTGCATAAAAGTTGCTGGGGCATTGGTCAGCCCAAAAGACATAACAAGAAATGCATCGTGACCATATCTGGTCCTGAAAGTAGTTTTCGGGATATTTGGCTTCTGAATCTTCAACTAATGATAGCCCAAACGCAAGTCAATCTTGGAAAACACTTTGGCACCCTTTAACTGATCAAATAGGTCATCAATACGAGGCAAAGGATACCTGTTCTACACTGTGACTTTATTTAACTGTCAATAATCAATACACATACGCATAGAACTATCCTTTTTCTTCACAAACAAGACATGAGCACCCCAAGGTGACACACTGGGCTGAATAAATCCCTTCTCCTGCAACTGCTCCTTCAACTCCTTCCACTCAGGAGGAGCCATACGATATGGAGGAATAGAGATGGGTTGAGTGCCTGGCAATAAATCAATATCTCAGTCGGGCGGCATACCTGGAAGATCAGCTGATAACACATCTGGATAGTCCCTCACTACTGGAACTGACTCGACTATAGGGGTATCAATACTGACATCTCTCACATAAGCTAGATACGTGTCACACCTCTTCTTAACCATTCGTTGAGCTTTAAGAAACGAAATAACTCGGCTAGGAGTATACTCTAAGGTACCTCTCCACTCTAATCGTGGTAAGCCTGGCATAGCCAGCGTCACGGTCTTAGCGTGATAATCAAGAATAGCATAATGGGGCAAAACCCGATCCATGCCCAAGATAATAGCAAAATGTACTATGCTGAGTAATAATAAGTCGGCTCTGGTCTCAAAAACACTAAGAGCTATCAAACACGACCGATACACGCGGTCCACAATAAGAGAATCTCCCATAAGATTAGACACATAAACATGGGAACTCAAATAATCTCGAGATACGCCCAAATAAGGGGCAAAATAAGAGGATATGAATACGTAGAGCTTGGGTCAAATAATACCGATGCATCTCTATGACAGACTGGAACAATACCTGTAATAATAGAGTCGGAAGCAACTGCCTCTATATGAGCTAGAAGAGCATAATACCTTGCCTAGCCTCCCCCTGTAGGGCAACCTTGACCTCCCCGACCTCCACCTCGAGCTGGCTGAGAAGGTGGGGCGGTAGCTGGTGTTGGAATTATGGCCTGAGGATCTAGTGGAGCACGTGGTGGCTGCGAAGTCTGTGGAGGTTCAACCCTCCTAAGTCTGGAGCAATCCCGTACCATATGGCGGGTGTCACCACACTCAAAATAACCCCTCAGAGGGCGTGGTTGCTATGACTGACTCGAGCCAGGTAAGCTGGACTGGCCGCTAAAAGTACCCCGAGCAGGAGGCACACTAGATACTGGCGGTGCAAAATAAGGCTCCTGGGGTCTAGAAGGGACTGGAACACCACTGGTGATTGGAAGAGCTGAATGAACGGGGCGACCCACATAACCTCTACCATGGAGGGCTGTTGGGGCACGAGCTCCAGAATAAGAACCAGTCTCTCGAGACCTCTTGGCCTCTCCCTCCTCTCGGTCCCGGGCAAGCACGCCCTCCAATCTCCTAGCAATACTCACAACCTACTGGTAAGGAATATCCATCTCCAGCTCCCTGACCATACTAATCCTGATACTGGGGTGGAGTCTCTCAATAAATCATCGAACCCTCTCTTGAACTGTGGCAACCAAGGCCGGTGCCTGTTGTGCCAAATCACTGAAGCGCACTGCATACTCTAACACAGTCATAGCACCCTAGCGCAGCTGCTCAAACTTCGAGAATTGAGTCCATGTAAGTGCAGCTACCTCCTCCAGACCACTCAACTCATAACCACGCCACCTCTGATAGGCTGCTCCTCTAAGATGGAAATTGGTAAAAGAAACTCCACTCGTCTCTGCTACGCCCATAGTACGGAGAATACGATGACACTCCTCTAGAAAACCCTGTGCATCATATGTAGCCAATCTGTTGAAGGTAGGTGGGTGGTACTTCTGGTACCTCTCAAGTCTGAGCTGCTCCGCCTCAGAAGCGGTTGCCCTAGTCTCATGCTGAACCGGGGCTACCGGCGGCATATGAATGAACTTTGGGGCCTGATCAACCTGTACCCTCTGCTCAAGAGTACGGGCTGCGGGAGTTTGTGCCCCTCCCCCGAATAGAGATTTGGGGGGGAGCTAACGGAAGCAATCCAACCTGAGCTAAGGTGATGAACATACTCATGAACTGGGCTAGAGTCTCCTGGAGGGCTGGTGGAGCAATAGGAACCTCCGGTGCCTACCCTTCAGCTTGAACTACTGGGGGCTCCTCTGTTGCAGCTCGCACGGGTGCTCTAGCTGCACCGCGTGGTCGTACTCTACCCCGACCCTTGCCTCTGGCAGCTCTAGCAGGGGGCGCAGGTGCCAGGTCGTCAGATCCTCCGGTATGGGTCATCACCATCTGCGAGAAAGAATAGAATAGAGAATCTTTTACAATTTGATGCCAATAACTCGCACGACAAGGAATCAAAGAAGTATGTTTGTTCCTAATAGTTCCATAGCCTCCCGAATATAAGTACAGACATCTCCGTACCGATTCACGAGACCCTAATAAACCGGCTTGTGACTCACGATTGTTATGAACCTAGAGCTCTGATACCAACTTATCACGACCCAATTTCTCCCTTCGTGCAACATCGTGATGACACCTAGTCTCTACGACTAGGTAAGCCTAACACTTTGTAGAAATGAAACAAAAACATGAATATTAACTACTAACAGTAAGAAATATGTAACAAGCAACTGAATGCCACTCGGCATATATAATTATCACCTCTAAAAATGTACAAAACAATTCCCAAAACTCGGAATACCATAAGGCACAAGTTACTAAGAAGTCTTATCCGTTCTATATATCATTTCTACAAAAAGAAGGCAAAATGAACATAGGGGTATAGAGGGGGACTCCAAGGATCTGCGGGCGCGAGCAGATGTACCTTGAAGTCTCCAATAAGCAGTAGCGACTGCAACTAGTGATGAGGCTAGTAAGATGAACCTGGATTTGTACACAAAACACATGTGAAGGAAAGGGTGTGAGTACACCACAACGGTATATAGTAAGTGCCAAGCCTAACTGTGATCGAGTAGTGACGAGATCAGGTCAGGGACCTACCGGTATAAATATAATGAAATAAGACAGAATGAAATATCACAGTAAAAATAAATAAAGAAATCTAAGAGGAATAGAATCAATGAAAGACAATAGCTCAGAACACAGTGATAACAACAGGGGATCTCCCGAGATAACGTCTCGTAGTCCCAAACGTAAATGTGCAGGGAGGGTCTCCCGGAATACCGTTCCGTAGTCCCAAAATAAATATGCAAGATAGGGGGATCTCCCGGAATACCACAAAAATAAATATGCAAGACAGGGACATCTTCCGTAATACCATTTTGTAGTCCCAAAATAAATATGCAGTACATGGGGGATCTCTAATAATACCGTTCTGTAGTCCTAAAGTACATATGCAGCACAATCAACCGAAATAACAATTACAGTAGGAAATTCTACAATTTAGACTAAGTTCAAGTCAAGGAAAGCAGGTAATTTCACTAAACATGCTGCACAGAGTGCAAGTAGGCAGTTAAATAAGTAGGCATGCTATTCTAGTCTAAGCAGGATAGTTACGTATGCTAGTGTGTTTCAATGAGGAGAAAACAAGTTATGACATAGTGAAAATGGAGTTTTACAACAAATAGACCGTGTACGTACTCGTTACCTCACGTCCACGGCGGTCACATATTAAACAATACCAAATCCTAAGGGGAGTTCCACCACACAAGGTTAGGAAAGCCACTTACCTCGAACCAAGCTCTGTCCACGAATATCCAACTTCGAATGGCACACATCTAGCCAAAACTAATTACATAACATAAATATAGCTACAAGAAACTAATCTATCTAACGAAATCAAAGCTAACGCAAGAAATTAGAAAAATGCCCAAAGAGTCTCCCTGGGCCCACGTCTTGGAATCGGGTAAACTTTACCAAATATGAACACACATTCACTCACGAGAACACTCACACCAAAATTATCCAAATCTGATGTCTAAATGCCACTCAAAACTCAGAAATTCGGTTGCGGAACTTTTCCCCCATTCACCCAACTTTCTCACTCAAATTCCGTAATTAAATGGAGAAAACGACCATAGATTAATGAATACAACCAAAAACAAGTTACGAATCGTTACCCCAAAGCCTTCTCTGAAAATCCCTCAAGAAATCGCTTTCTCCCGAGCTCAAAAAATCAAATTTGTGTTATGCAATTTCGACCCTCCAATCTGCCCTTTTCTGCCCAGCGATTATCGCACCTGTGGGCCAAGGATCGCATCTGTGATTCCGTACCTGTTGAATTCCCGTCGTAGGTGCGGTTTTTCACTTAAGGTACCTTGTCCGCATCTACAATCAAGAGGTCGCACCTGTGTCTAAGCACCTACGGACCTTTTGTCCGCTTCTGCAATCCCAGACCGCTCCTGCAGTTCCTTCACTCGCACCTACGGGCATCGTAGATGTGGAACACCCCTCGCACCTGCGATCCCAGACCTCCTTCCCATTTTCGCTTCTGTAGTTCCATAGCCTCTTCTACGGCTCCGCATCTGCGGCCCAAAGTGCGCTGGTGCAGTGACATCAGATACAACAACATCATTAGTTTCACCTAAGTCCAAATCAACCTGTTAAGCACCCGAAACTCACCCGAGGCCCCCAGACCTCAACCAAACATACCAACCAATCGTAACATACCATACGAACTTAGTCTAGCCTTCAAATCACATCGAACAACATCACAACACGAATAATGCACGGATTCAAGCCTAAGGAACTTCAAAATTTTCCAAATCTACAACCGACGTCGAAATATATCAAATCCCATCGGAATGACCTCAAATTATACCCACAAGTCAAAAAGGACAGTACGAACCTACTCCCAGTTCCGAAAATTAGAATCCGACCCCGATATCAAAATTTCCACTACCGGTCCAAAACTCCAAAAATTTGACTTTCGCCATTTCAAGCCTAAATGAGCTACAGACTTCCAAAACACAATCCAGACACGCTGCTAAGCCCAAAATCACCCAACAGAGCTAACGGAATCGACGGAACTCCATTCTGGAGGTTTCTTAACACAGTTCCGACTACGGCGCTAAGGCTTAACCCTTCATTTAGGGACTAAGTGTCCCAAAATACTCCAAAAACCAAAACGAAACCTCCAGGCAAGTCACAATAGCATAAAAAGATACGGGGGAAACAGTTAAATAGGGGATTGGGGATATAACTCTCAAGACGACCGACCGGGTTGTCACAATAGTGCTGACTGGCCTCGTCTCCTCTAAGACTTACTACTACTCGCTTCACCTACATACTGATCAACTTACATGTCTCTTTTACCTTGCTACCTATATTGAGATTGCTCTATATAATGTCACTGTTTATGCTCCTCTAGATTATGGGCGATTACCTGAATTGGAGATATGCCCATATTGTCATTCAGCGAGGCTGTGATACAAACTTCAACTAACTCTGGTGGAAGTCCCGACACATAATGATTTATCCTAGGCCGCTCGTATCAAACGAATATGTGGCATACCTAGCCAACAAATCAAACCTAAGGTTGTACTCGCAAACACTCATGTTATTCTGTTGTAGGGCCAAACACTTATCAACCTTGGCCTCCCGAATCTCCAATGGTAAGTAATGGTCTAGGAAGGTTATGGATAATTCTCTCCACTTTGGTGGTTGCGCATTTTACCCTCTAGATAATTCACATGAATCATACCAATACACAACTATATCCCATAGCATGAAAGGTGATAACTCCACCGCCTCCATCTCGGAAGCATGCATAACTCAAAATATATGATAAAGCTGGTCAATAGAATCTTGGGGATCCTCGTACTGATTAGTCCCTGTGAACTATGGAAGGCTCAAAGGAATAAACTCGCGGACCCTCAAACTTCTGGGCCCCTCAGAAGGTCCTGCACTAGCAGGCAGTCTAGTTTGTCACTGTGTAGCTATTAACTAGTGTTTAAAGATGCACAACACTCCTGAGATCCTGATTAGTAGTGACTGGTGGGGGTACTGGAGACGTTGGAGTTAGCACCTCTGGTTCTGGTGGAGTAGGGGATACTCGGCAAGACAACTCAACCCGAACCTCAGACTGATCTACATCAACTGGGGTTGTTCTATTAGTACTTTCCCTCTCAATAGCCTTACCCTTCTGACTAGATGTAGCTCTTCTTGTGTCAGGCATCTCTGTGCAACATTTATCAAATAGGAGTTAGACATTGACTCCTTATGACTCAACTCTATACATCACTATTTGGATTAGAAACAAGAGAAACCAATCCTAATTTCCATGTAGCTTCCTATTTATAAATGTGTTGCAATACACATCCATAAACAAGACTCTACTAGTCACGGCTTTGTAGACTCCTTAAGAAACGTCCTGCTATGATACCAAGTTTGTCACACCCCAACCTAGGTGAGGCATGGCCGGCAACCGGTGCCGTACTGGCCCGAGCAAACCACTCTGCAACTCTTGAATGCTAGACGTAACCCAGAATGTATATAGGCCTACATGGCTGAAATCTATCAGACTATAAGCTATCATGGCCAACATGGCCGCAAATCATAATATATCATAGGTGGACAAGCGTCGTATATGCTAGCCATCGTACTTAAAACATAAATACATGATCAGGCAGAGGAAGCCACTATAAGTGTTAATATCGGACAACCCAAAAGGAAAACATAAACAAGATCTGGAAAGGTCACTGACATACGGTACATACTGAACCTGTGTCTACAAATCTTCTAAGATTGTCTGACATCAAACATGGTTGGGACAGGTCCCCGACCTACCCATAAGTTAGAAAAACCCTAATACATGACCTCTAGACTCGATTCCACTCCAAATGAAATGGAGTGTTACTGATCCTCCGCTGAATATCAACCATTTCCACAGTGAGGGCTCATCAAATTGATTACATGCACCTTCAGGCATGAAATTCAGTGCCCTTGTAAGGCCCCATAAAAGTTCACCAAGAATTTAAGTGTTTATGGTGCCAAGGTAAGCTATTTGCCACAAATCGGATTTTTGGATTGTGAAATGCATTGTAGAGTTGGTAGAAGAATTTGTAGAAAATGACAATTCTATGGTCCATTTTTCTATAACGGATATGTTCCGCTGATCACAGAATCACCACAGAATGAATCAGAAGCAACGCAAATTTGAAAAGCATTTTGTGGCCATTATGCTGGCCGCATAACCATTATGTTCCCGTGAAAATGCATCGCGGAATCGACCAAACCCAACCAAGAATTTGAAAACTATTTTGTGGCCATTCTACTGGACGCATAACCATTCCGCTACTGCGAAATGGCATCGCGGAATTGACATACCATTTTATGGCCATTCTGCTCACCACATATTTGTTCTGATACCACGCAATTGCACCACATAATTTACATCGGGGGTTATTTTTGAAAATTTTCTTATCCGACCCTATTTTGGTATAAGGCCTTAGGGGGTCATTTTATAAGGTATAACTTGATGTTTTAGAGTGAGGCTATAAATTTAGAGATAGAGAGCGAGAATCTATATCAAATTATACTCTCCAATTCTTGCACAAACCTTGGGAATTCAAGAGGGAAACTCACAAGACCGTTTACTTATAAGGTAAGACTTCATCCCTAGATTTTATACAAAGTTTAGTAATGGGCTTAAATAGGATGTTATCATGGTAGGATTGTGGGATGGTGACCGGAATGCATAAGCCCTCAATCTCGTATTTGGGGGTATGTAAAGAGCAGGAAATGTGATTTTGGTGGGTTTGAAGCAAATGGTTGGGCATGCATATAACTAATGATGGTTGATGGGTGTTGTAGAGATATTATATATTGGTTGGCTAATTGAAAATACATGGTGAGGGTAGAGGAATTTCTATTATAGGACCTTGTAATCGATTTCGCATATTAGATATTTGATGAAATGTCAAAATTGGCTAAATCTAAGAACACCTTCCTAACTATGGTTAAATTTGGTTATGTTTCTATAGATTGATATTGGTAGAAGTGTTGGGGCGTTGTAGTAACCTAAGGAAAGCTCAAGAAAGGTATGTTGGCTAAGCGTCTCTCTTAGAATCGAATTCTATGATGTTCCCCTAAGTTTCAAGTAGGTTGGCCAAGGTTCCTAATTCCCATGTCCCGAGTTGTTCCTAATAAATTTGATTATCCCAAGTAAGCATTGTGTTGAAACATGTATATACTCAAAACGTGTACCAATTGCTCCCACCATATTATGATCTCTTTGAGAACGTGTTATGACTTCAACTCGTGTTTCAAATGAAAGTCTATTATGTGCAACTTGGAATGAAACTTAATGCACCTAAGACTCCTATTGCTCATGTATATACTTAAGGCCTTGATTGAAAATGCTCTCATTGTTGATAATCTATAAAGAAGCATAAAAGTAAAATACGTGAGTTGGAAATATAAAGTATGGCCATTAGCGCCAATGAAATGAAATGATGTGTGAAAGATTATGAAATGAGTGTTAATTCAACTGTTCCGAATTGACTCCGGCCATGAATGAAGAATCATATGTATCGCCAATAGAGCCAAGGAAATAATGATGTTGTGAATGGTTGAAAGTACTAATGAAGCTATATATGGTGTGAAAGGTTATGACATGAATGTATTGTACTTAGGTTTCCCTTGTGTGCAAAAGAAAAAGTATATATATTTTTGGGAGTATCATTAGCGAACCGGGGAAGGGTCCGTCGAAATGGCCCATACCCGAAACTACACGTGCCGATTTTAGGAGTAGATTGTGATTATTCCCCTTATTTGGGATGATATTGAAATATTGATGTGATGAGATTATTCCCCTTAATTTGGATGAGATTGAAATATTGATGTGATGAGATTATTCCCCTTAATTGGGATGAGCTTGAAATATTGATGTGATGAGATTATTCCCCTTAATTGGGATGAGATTGATGATAGCTATGAAATGGAAGTGATGAAGTCCACCCACACGACATATTTGGGAAGGTGGCCTAGCCAATCGTGTGGAGATCGGATGCCATGTCGTGCGCATGGTGGTTCCTACTCTTGGTAACAAATCTTTTTCGCATCACCATGTCAATCTACATTGATTTGGAGAGATGGCATAGCCGATCGAGCGTGATCGGACACTGTGCTAAAAATACGGTGGTATGTCGGTGCTATTGATCTCCCAAACAAAAATAATATTATTTTGTATTTTAATAATCGTTATGTTTGAACTTGGCATTTGGACATCATCGATTGTTACTTGTAGCTTCCATGGTTTTCCCCTTCTTATATTGGCATTCTATTTCTAAAGAGGACATTTAGCTTTACATACTAGTACTATTCCATATGTACTAACGTCACTTTGCCTGGGGTGTTGCATCTTCAATGGATGCAGGTGGTTCATCAGCGGGCAACTTTGATCCTCGTTAGTAGTTACTCTCTATTCAGCAGGTTTTAGTGAGCCCTACTCTGTTCCGGGCCTTATGTCACTTGACGTTGTACTTTGTGTTTTGAGGTATAGTTGGGGCCTTGTCACCGACACTTCCATAATACTCTTTTGTTATACTTAGAGGCTCCGTAGACATGTTGTGGGTGGTGTTCGATGTTGGGTAATGAACTTGAAGTATTCGTATTTTGAAAATAATACTTTCCTCGTATCTATAAACTTGTAACAACTTGGAAATCATAAATGAATATACTTTGAGTAATGGAAAAACAATGTGGAACATTTTACTCTTCTCGTGCTTATCTCTTGTTATTGGTTCTTAAATTGTTAATGGATAAGGTTGGGTAGAAGGCATCAAGTAGGATTGCTTGACCGGCCTATCTCGATTGAGCATCGGCCGCGCTCCCCGAGGTCGGGGCGTGACAAGCTTGGTATCAAAGCCTAAAAGTTTAAAGTGTTCTAGGATATCTCGAAGCCATGTCTAGTAGAGTCCTTATTATCATTGTGTTGTCGACCACATCTATAATTAGGAGGCTACTTGCACATTTAGGAATGTCACCCTTCTTTGATAATCTAAGATCGTGTGATAGAGCCCAATATAGGAAGCTAATTTCCTCGTCATATCTCATTTTTCAGTTGAGTAATCCATGAGTTCGAAGCAGCGAAGAGGGAGTGACCCCGCCATCGCAGCTGGGGGAGATTGCACAAGAGTTTGTTGGGAGGATGGGTCAAGCCGTGGAGGGATTGGAAGAACTAGTTGCTAGGGGAAGTGTCCTTGTTCCTATTAATTTCACCGCGCCACCGAATCATGTGGTGAGAGCACGTAAGAAATGAAAGAAGGTTGTTTTTACCAATAAGCCGGAATGTCTGATTTCTCAGAAGCGCTACTTAGGGACATGTTGGATGACTCTTGAAATATGTTATGGTTGTGGAAAGAGGGGGCCCAAGAAGAACAATTTCCCTAGGTACACCCATCCCGGTCTGCCCGATATGTGGGAAGGAATATTTGGCGTCATGTCGTGAGTATACTCAGGAGCGTGTTAGGGGTGGCAGGCTTGGGCAATTCCAAAGGCCCACACAACAATCCGGTACATAGATTGTTACCCCCGCCATGAGGTCTTGGAGGAAGGATAAGGGGATGCTTATGATGTATGCAAAAAGGGTAAATATTAGGTCAGTGGGGCGAGTCAGTTTAGTGGACCTCATCCCCGTTGCGTGAGGTGTAGGAGATGTCATCGGGGGGTATTTCACTATGGTAGCAATGTATGTTTTGGATGTGAAGTTGAGGGGCATCAGTTAAGGCACTGCTCTATCAACCTAAAATCACCAAGTAAGTCACTCCTTGCTACCTCATTATGAACACCGTATATATTTTCCTTGTTGTATATGTACATCCATAATGAAGATCCTACAAAAATATGGTCTTAACAAGAAATTGAATCACAAAACATTGCATGTATCTACTCTTTGAACGAGATGCATTATTCGTGAAGCCTCTTTATCACAATTCTCTTACTTACAACCTCTCGAGGAATCGATTTCTTTAATGATTTCCTTTAAATGAGTCATAACCCTAGGTTAATACTTCCAACTATCATATGTGTGCAAATGAAATTAAATGGTCACTTGTTCGCATAAAGTCTCTCTGAAATTTGGGATTTTCACAAATTCATCATAGGAAGATGTTTTATTTTCCCATCTCAGTATAATTTTCATGTTCACTTATATAAGTCCACAGTAAGTAACTCACCTTGTTCCTAGTATTGTAGCTTCCCATGATGTATCCTGATATTGCAACTTGAGAGTTATTATACCAAAAGCATGGCCAGCACATAACAAGTGTTCATTTTCTCTTTACACCTTCGCAACATGTCCTGAATGTGTTCCTTAGTTAGTGAATTCATTGTGCTAGTTTCCCGACACTTGTTGGATAACCGTGAGAAATCGCGTCCTTCTATATGTCGCTATAACCCTTCCTTTCTCATATGGGTCCTTAATGGGCTCTCCGTCAATACTGAATGCGCCTTTGGGGTTATCATAGCATCATGTCTGCTTCTCCTATTTTCCCATCCTCCAGTAGCATATGGGTACTTTGCAAGTCATAAAATCCATGGCAAACTCATTATAAACATTTGAAAACCTTCCAGGATTATTTTATAGTGTCTCCCTGGGTTCCGTTATCTTTAACACTCCGCTTTTAGAATCTTTTACTATGACATTTTCATGTGCGGAGAGATTACTATCCTTAATATTCCACATCCCTGGGTGGATAGGAGTTCTATTTGTCTCTCTCCCCGGAGCATCATATTAAACATTAGAATCTCTCTAACCAATGCATGATTTAATCTCAATGTTAAGATGTCCTAGATACATTGTTCCACTCGTGTATGGTTGAAGTTAAGTAGCCTTACCGCGACTTTTCCCTCCGAACTTCAGGTGTATGTTTCAAATTTTGGCACTTATCATGATCATATTGATTTGAAAGACAAGTCTATCGTATATCTAGTTCTCTCATGTAGGATCAACTATCGAGAAGGGTTAATCTGCCAGAATAATAATCTCACAAGTGCTCAACCTCTTTTTCAACTTGGTAGGATTTGGGCGTAGTTTCCTTGTGTCAAATACTATTAAGAGAGTAATGCAAGTTCATGCATTTTGCAACCTCTATCATATTCATGGTGCAAAACTCTTCTCATTTTGAGTTAAACTGATTTTTCCTACACTCAAGAAGGCAACTGGTGTCATAACTCATTGTATTCCAAGAATAACTGATGCTAACGTCTTTATCCTCCTGATCATGCCTCCCATATATCACATGTCTAAAATGACTCACTTCTTTTACATCTCAGGATCATGTACATGTTTCCCACATTATCAATGTGTACTAGTTAATTGTAGGTCTCGTTGGTCGAATCAATGATGTTATCACAATGATTAACCATATCAGCGCTATTGGTAGTAACCTTCATATCTCTTAGGATACAACCTCCTGAAATACCCCTGCTCAGGACATTGATGGATTCTTGAACAATTCCATCTCAATCTCGAAACCCACCATCCCTATTTGCATTAAACTTGCCGGGGTTGTAGGTTCAAGCATGTCAATGAAGAAGCATCATTCCATGATTAAAAATATTGGGTAGGAAACTCTATGGTTATATTCATTCTAGCACATCATAGAATAATCGTTGGGGATTGCCAAAGTCCAATTCGGATGTTCGACATAGAGATTTGAAAGTTTGAAGAAAGTAAACGGGGTTTTCTCAAGGTTTTTCTCCCTGAAGTCATTATATGAATTGTTAATATAAGTAAAGTAAGTGAAGTACACATTGGGCCTTATGGAATCTTGAAGGAAATAGGCCAAACTATGAGTATAATGTTTCCCCATCGTTGTCTTCCATGAACCCGGTGCTTCATATGTCTATGTCCAAGATGGGTAGTTGGAAGTCCCTTGTCTATTATTCTGGTGGAGGATATTGAAGGTGAAGTTAATGGGTAATTGGCTTATGAGAGGTACCTAGTTGTCATCCTTGTTAGACAAGTCCGTAAGTTGAGATTGCCTCCGTTAAAGTGTTATGGAAAAGTTTGTAAGTCGAGGAGGTCACCTCGAAGGCCGAGGATGTTGTGGAAAGAAAATATTCTCTCTTGTTTGTATAGCTAGATGGTTGTGGTTTGAAAGGTACTTTCTATGTGTTATATGTACAGTTCATGTCCAGGTGCCACTTTTGATAATCTAATGCCTGTAATGTTAAGATTGGTGTTATCAATATATATTTTGATGCTTTGTTATGTTTTGGATATGTTGTTAGGGTGGTTTTGATGATTCTCTGACAGGTGGATAGGCCAAATTATAGGGAAAACTCTACTGGAATGTTTGAAAAATTTGGGAGTTGGTAAAAATTTGGGGGCTTGTGATGTCTGAAAGAAGAGATGACTTATGTTGGGTGTTTTGGGAGAACTCTGCTCCTCATTCGAGGACGAATGATCCTAAGAGGGGGAGGATGTAAGGCCCCATAAAAGTTCACCAAGTATTTAAGTTTTTATGGTAACAAGGTAAGCTAGTGTGCCACAAATCGAATTTTTGGATTATGCAATGTATCGTGGAGTTTGTAGAAGAATTTGTAGAAAACGACAATTCTGTGGCCCATTATGCTATAGAGGATCTGTTCCGCTGACCACAGAATGAATCAGAAGCAACTCAAATATGAGAAGCATTTTGTGGCCATTCTGCTGGCCGCATAACTATTATGCTGCCACAAAATTGCATCGCAGAATTGACCAGAACCAACACAGAATTTAAAACCAATTTTGTGGCCATTCTGCTTGCCGCATAACCATTATGCTACCGCAAAATTGCATCGCGGAATTGACCAGACCCAACCCAGAATTTAAAAACCATTTTGTGGCCATTCTGCTGGCCGCATAACCATTTTGCTACCACAAAATGGCATCGCAGAATTGACATACCATTTTGTGGCCATTTCGCTGGCCACATATCTGTTCTGCTACCAAGGAATTGCACCACATAATTTACATTAGGGGGTTATTTTAGGAAATTTTCTTATCCGACCCTATTTTGGTATTAGGCCTTAGGGGGTCATTTTATAATGTATAACTTGATATTTTAGAGTGAGGGTATCAATTTAGAGAGACAGAGAGAGAGGGAGAAGCACTATCAAATTATACACTCCAATTCTTGCACAAACCTTGGGAATTCAAAAGGGAAACTCACAAGACCTTCAACTTACAAGGTAAGACTTCATCCTTAGATTTTATGCAAAGTTTAATAATGGGTTTAAGTAGGAAGTTATCATGATAGGGATTGTGGGATGGTGACTGGAATCCATAAGCCCTCAATCTCGAATTTGGGAGTATGGGAAGACTAGGAAATGTGATTTTGGTGGGTTTGAAGCAAACGGTTGGACATGCATGTGACTAATGATGGTTGATGGGTGTTGTAGAGATATTGTATATTGGTTGGTTGCTTGAAAATTCATAATGAGGGTAGAGGAATTTCTATTATGGGACCTTGTAATCGATTTCGCATATTAGGTATTTGATGAAATGTTAAAATGGGATAAATCTAAGAACACCTTCCTAACTATGGTTAAATGTGGTTATGTTTCTATAGATTGATATTGCTAGAAGTGTTGGGGCATTGTAGTAACCTAAGGAAAGCTGAATAAAGGTACGTTGGCTAAACTTCCCTCTTAGAATCGAATTCGATGATGTTCCCATAAGTTTCAAGTATGGTTAGCCCAGGTTCCTAATTCCCATGTCCCGAGTTGTGCCTTATAGATTTGATTATCCCAAGTAAGCATTGCGTTGAAATATGCATATACTCAAAACGTGTAACAATTGCTCCTACCTTATTATGATCTATTCGAGAACGTGTTCAAGTATGGTTTATGAATTAAAATGTTATGATTTCAACTCGTGTTTCAAATGAAAGTTTATTATGCGTAACTTGGAAAGAAAACTCAATGTGCCTAAGAATCCTGTTGCTCATGTATATACTTAAGGCCTTGATTTCAAATGCTCTCATTGTTGATAATCTACAAAGATGCATGAAAGTGAAATAAGTGAGTTGGAAATATAAAGTGTGGCCATTAGTGCCAATGAAATGAAATGATGTGTGAAAGATTATAAAATGAGCCTTGATTCAACTTTTCCGAATTGACTCCGGAAATAGATTTTCCTAAAAGCATATGTACTCAAGTCATACTCAAATGTGGTTGTTGTAAACTAATACCTATGATTTGAACCTAAAGATGTTTAACAGGCCAGTTTGACCCGATTCCGTACCGGTCCAGTCCAGTTATGGACCGGACCGGACCGGCCCCGGTAGTAAGGGGCTGGGCAGGGCTGGATTGGGATGGGGACCGGACTTTGTCGGGTAAAGATTTGGTACCGGGTAAGTAGTGTCTATATTAGTAAAATAATGTTTAAACTTTAGTAAGCTTAGTTTTTTTAAAGGTGCATGTCCCATAAAGTCATAAAGATATGTCCAATCCAAGATAAAGCACGCTTATCTTTGTATTTTAAGCTATCTTTTTCCTTGAAAGGGCAAAACCCTGCTAATTGTGGCTACTGAATTAGAATCTCCCTAATTATAAGAGAATTTAGAAAAACGTTTTTGAACACAGTGATGAATCGCAAACTTCTTCAATCGTGTTGGAGTTGGAGTTGGTGGCAGGGTGGTGATAGGATTGATTTTTTGTTTTATATTTTTACTTTAGTTATACAAAATCTATATATAAAACAAATTATATACAAAACCGGCCCGGCCTGAACCGGTAGGCCCGGACCCGTTCTGGTTCCTTTTTTGACCGGATAGGGCCGGACCCGTTAATCCCAGTTTGTCAAACCTAGAACCCAGCCCAGATTAGTGACCGGCCGGTCACTCTTTTTATCGACCCGACCCAGCCCACCTGTTTGTCACCTTTATTTGAACCACAGTTTTAGTCGTAAATCACCATGCTATGATTTGTGAGTATTTCCAACATTTTTTGAGTTATTACATATTCATGAGTTTAAATTATGTAATACCCTTTTGGGAAAGAGTATGTCAAGAATAAATGGTGTATCACTCGTTTATGATTTTAAATTGTGCTTCGATTTCTAATCGTCTTGCTCCATTTCTGTGGAAAGGAATCCATTATGTTTAAAGCCTTCATTACTAATGAACTTAGAGTTATTCTGTTCTATATGTTGATGTTCATGATGATGACCCACGAAAGTAAAGAGATAAAAGTGTGGAATATGAAATACGGCCAACGTGCCATGAATGAAGAATCATAAGTATGGCCAAGAGAGCCAAGGAAATAATGATGTTGTGAATGGTTGAAAGTACTAACGAAGCTATATATGGTGTGAAAGGTTATGAGGTGAATGTATTGTACTTCTGTTTCCCTTGTGTGCAAAGTAAAAAAATGTTTTTGAGAGTATGTTTAGCGAACCGAGGAAGGGTGCGTCGAGAAGGCCTACACCTGAAACTACACGTGCCGGTGTAGGAGTGGATTGTGATTATTCTCCTTACTTGGGATGAGATTGAAATATTGATGTGAATAGATTATTCCCCTTAATTAGGATGAGATTGTAATATTGATATGAATAGATTATTCCCCTTAATTAGGGTGAGATTGATGATAGCTGTGAAGTGGAAGTGATGAAGTCGACGCACACGACATATGTGGGAAGGCGGCCTAGCCGATCGGGTGGAGATCGGACGCCATGTTGCGCGCATGGTGGTTCCTACTCTTGGTAACACTTTATTTTCACATCACCATGTCAATCCATATTGTTCGTGGAGAGATGGCCTAGCCGATCGGGCGTGATCGGACTCCGTACTAAAAATACAGTGGTATATCAGTGCTAATGATCTCCCAAATAAAAATAATATTATTTTCGTATTTTAAACATCGTTATGTTTTAACTTGGTATTTGAATATCATTGATTGTTACTTGCTGCTTCTATGGTTTTACCCATCTTATATTGGAGTTCTATTTTGAAAGAGGACATTTAGCTTTACATACTAGTACTATTCCACATGTACTAACGTCCCATTTGCCGGAGGCGCTGCATCTTCAATGGATGCAGGTGGTTCATCAGCGGGCATCTTTGATCCTTGTTAGCAGTTACTCTCTTTTCAACAGATTTTGGTGAGCCCTACTCTATTCCGGGCCTTATGTCACTTGACATTGACTTTGTGTTTTGAGATATAGCCGGGGCCCTGTCGCCTACACTTCCATACTACTCTTCTATTGTACTTAGAGACTCCGTAGACATGTTGTGGGTGGTGTTCGATGTTGGGTAATGAAATAGAAGTATTGGTATTTGGAAAATATTACTTTCCTCGTATCTATAAACTTGTAATAACTTGGAAACTCATAAATGAATATCCTTTGAGTAACGGAAAAAGAATGTGGAACATTTTACTCTTCTCATGCTTATCTCTTGTTATTGGTTCTTATATGGTTAATGGGTAAGGTTGGGTAGAAGGCATCAAGTAGGCTTGCTTGACCGAGGTATCTCGGTTGAGCATCAGTCATGCTCCCCGAGGTCGGGGTGTGACAACCCTAGCAATGGGATGTCAATACAATGAAATGTACCAAGTATGTAAGGCAGAAAACAATATTTATAAACTCGAAAACTAAAGAACATGAATGAATACAATAGAATCTTTCCTAAAAGATAAGAACAAGAGTGGACTTACCATGTACCCTCGATCGGTGTACCAAATCACAATTGCTTAGACCGTTGGTCCCTCTGTCTAACTTCACAACTTATAATGTCATAGTACTCTGAACTATCTCTAATGGTTGTATTTTTTATCTTTTACTAAATCGTCGTCTATTTGTTCAAACTGAATATAAAGTGGCTTTTACGCGTAGCAAAGCAGACCGTCTGTAAGGTGCACTACAACCATAAGTGTCTGGTGGCATGTACGCGTAGCTAAGCAGACTGTCCGTACGACTCACATACTCGAGTTTGGCTATGAGTGCTCGTATCCGTCCATAACCACCCTTACTAGGCACCTATGCGTTCACTAGCGACCGTCCATTGGGCCAATACTTATGTATATGCAACATCAAATAATATTCTGTGCCATCAACAATTTATTATGTACTCGTACTTATAAAAATAATAAACTCTCCCAGTGCTCTATGTAACTCATGATTCGTATTTGTTAACTCGTAACCTTTAAACCACTTCTAACATTCATTACTCATATCTTACTTCCCTTACCTTTAGGAAGTTCATGTTTATCCTAGGATGTATATGGCTATTATGTGACCCTATTACAATCTGATTCTACGACTTATATAACTTTATCCTCTTCTATTTTCATGTTACCATTCGTTGGTTAGCTCGTTTGTTCGAAATCTTTAATTTATGAGGGGACTCATGTTCAGACAAATTATTACCTTGCTTATCTTATATTTTGCTCTCCCTAATATTAGGGAGGTTATGACTATCTTTATTTAACTATCATGATTTTCTAGCGATTAAGTCATTTTATCGACTATGCAAGACCTCTAGCTCGTTAAGCCGTTTATAGGTAAAAATCAATCCGAGATTACACTTCTTGTCTTATATACAATACAAGTTTCCGAGAGCTCTACTCATTTCTAGAGAATATACATGAAGGACAATTACGGACAACTTACAACTTATCTATATTAACGTCATGAACTTATACGCAAGAACTTGTCCTCTTGAATCACTTATAAGGGTGACGTGACTTACGAAATCATGCCGAAAGAAGGAATGAGGACCTTACATACCTCAACCGTATTTGTTCTTCATGATACCAAAGTGACTCTTCTATATGCTGGTCTAAAAGATGAAAACATAGCTTTTATCAATATTAAGAACATATTGATAGCCGACGGAAGAACAAGTTTTCTCTTAAACTTATATGCCCTCCAAGAGAAAAACCACTTTGATTTTTTGTAAAACTTTACTTGAATGGTAGGAGAAGGTCTTGGGAGATGTTTAGGTTCTTAGGGTTCAGTTTTATGCGAAAATGGAGGTACGGAAAGGGCTGCATCGCTTTAATAGAAAGGTGGAACTTTCCACCGCCTATGTGGGTCCCAATGGGGCTGTTTGCAATCTCGCAAAAATGTCAATAACTCTCTACTCTAACGTCGTATCGATGAAAGGTTTAATGCATTAGAACTAGACTCGTAGAACTTAAATGTAGCAGATGGATGACCTCGTAACTCCAAGTATATTAGGAGAAAAGCTCAGTGACGTTAGACCCAAATTTCAAAACTTGTAAATGTAACTTGCGACAACTTTTGCAAATTTTTGTTTTACAATTTGCTTGACTTTAAAACATAATATTCGACTATTATATTATTCAAATACCTCATAACATGACCATTTTACCATCTTAAACACTCCTTGTCTTACTCTGAAAATACGGGTTATAACATATCCAATTTGTCGACTTTGACTAACTTGTTTTCTTCACTTTGTCTGGCCTCCAATCTTTACGACACTTACTTATTACTTGCTTAAACATCATAAAACACTTGTACCCTTAAATATAACCTATTCTCCCGTCTTACGTTAATTAACTTTCAACGCACTTGACGTATAAAAATACGGGGTATATCATTAGCTCACTCACGACACAAACAACATAAAGGTGCACAATGTAATGTACTAATGGTGAATTTTTCTTGTACTTAAATCAACTAACTTATGACGAACACGACGTACAAAGGTACATGGTGTAGCACTAATAGACTTGTAAGATTGGATATTGTTGCACCCTATTTTTCATAGGTCAAAATATGATTCAACTAGTGGTTTCTCTATTGTTGATAAAAGAGAGTCTCCACCTAATATTTTAAGGTATATTGGGGTACCTATTTGTTTATTAGGTTATTATCCTATTGGTCTACTAATCAGTGAGATTTGGGTAAGGGTTCTTCTTCTCCTAAGGGGAAGGTATTAGGCACCCTCTAAAATCTATCTGACGTAGCTCCTAAGGACTCAGGCTAGGTTTAGGGAAGTAAATGTCTATATTCTGCTTAGTTTAGTGCTTAAGGTTTATGGTCTATTCTTAATCTGGTCTTAAAAGTCTACTTGTAATTTTGAAAGAAAGTTTGTATATATTTTGGAAAAGGAGTTATGGGTTTTATAAGATTTAGAACTCATGGAACAATCATTAAAACAAAGTTTAAGCCCTTAAAATACTTATAAAATAATGCCATGTTTCAAATATTTGTCTTTTGAAAACAAGGTGGATATTTGTGTAACTTGGTGGAGTAAACATGTTTCAGATATACCTTTGAAAACTGGTTCAATTCAAAGCCATGTTTGTAAGTATCCAATAAGTTCTGATTCTTTTCGGAGAGAAGGTCATTCGTTTTCAAATCTGTTCAAATTTCAAAGCTTCATTAAAAGTGGTTAGCGTTAACAGAAATGAAATCTTGTATTTGTTAGAAAAATAAGTGATCGAAATACTTCAATAAGCATAACATATGAACTCAGATTTCCTTTTTATTATTTTACTTATGGGCTTTGGTTGCCTAGGTCCCTAAAATAATCAAAATGTATATAAAAACAAGTATCCAATAATAAGTTTGTCATTCAAGAACATATATACAAATATGAAATATCAAACAGTGATGCAATAAATTTAGGAGCAATACGGGTGAAGAGCTGGACACTGAATGATTTGGGCTCAGTGCTTTAAACAGGCCCAATATTATATGCACGAACAACACATGACAGGAATGCAGCAACCCAAGATCTGATAACGGGATCAGTTGGCCCAAGTTGAGTTCATGCATACAAAGAGATGCAAAACAATTAGTGAAATCCACATGAGGCCCAACAGAATAAAACTGTAGCATATAAACATGATTACAGAATACAATAATCCAACATGAGGCCTAACAAGATACGACTATATCAAATTGACACTATTAGTCTGAAGAAAAACCTTTCTTTCAATTAATCCTAAGGGGATTAATGAGAGTAAAGGATCGAGAGCTTGGGATAAAATCTTATTCATGGGCAGCATACCCTTTGAATCCTTGGCGCTTTAGAGTTCACAAGGGTCTCAAGGACCCCGAGCAGTGCTTGTGTCATGAAAGGGCATCTTAGTCACAAACTAGGTCCATAGCCTCTCGAAGATAAGTACAAACGTCTATGTACCGGTCCACAAGACTCTACTAAACTAGATTATGACTCGTAGCACCTATGAACCTAGAGCTCTGATACCAACTTATAACGACCCAAAATCCCTCCTTAGGAGTCGTGATGGCACCTAGTATCTAAGACTAGTAAGCCTAACACTTACTGAATTAATAACATATTTTAACCAAACAACTATTAAACATTAACCAGATATTTCTATATAAAGCCAACTATCTCAACATGATATACAATATCCCAAAATCGGTAGTACAAGTCATAAGCTATACTGAGTTTACTAGAAAATCACTAAGTACAATTGTTCCGGAATAGAAATAAACAGTACAAAGTAAAACTTCAGAATGTGACTCTAATGCCTGCGAACGCGACAATAAGTATACCTTGAAGTCTCCACACCAATACTCGATCAGCTATCTAATGATAAACACATCCCAAGGTCCCTGGATCTGCACAACAATGTGCAGCAAGCATAGCATTAGTACACCACAGCGGTACCCAGTAAGTATCAAGACTAACCTCGGTAGAGTAGTGACGAAGAATATTCAAGACACCTACTAGACATAATAACCTGTACAAGTATAAATATAAAACTAACACAGAACAATATAAAGCTAAACATTGTAAGAATAATTCTACAATGCTTGAAATGATAACTAGATAACAATTAACAACAAGGAGCAGCAAGTAATAATGCCGTAAAGTAAGCATAATACAACTAGTGTCTGGTGACACCAAGTAAGGGAAAACAGGTAACAACCCAATAAAACAACTGCTTTCACACACAAGGTCTATACATGAGTTTCCCCGAGGTACCACACCTCATAATCACCAATCACGGGTCCCAAGTCACGAACCCTATCACTTGGCATCTTGTGCCCACATTACAAATCACAAATGCAAGGACAACTCACATGCCAATACCATTAATACCTCATATCTGCAAGGACAACTCACGTGCTAAGAGTGTGGCAATATCTCATATCCGCACGGATAACTCACGTGCTAGCAATAACAATACCTCATAACCGCACGGGCAACTCACGTGCCAATAGTACAATATCTCATATCCGCACGAACAACTCACGTGCCAATAGAATAACTCTCACACATAAGGAAGGTATACAAGAATACATATAAATGATCATCAAACATCAAGGTTCATATTCCTGGACTAACATAAGTGATAAATTACTGTGTAAGCTTGTGTAAGTGTACTATCACAGCTCGATTCTATCAAGTAAGATAAGAGACAATGAATGGCACACAGGAAAGAACACAACAAAACTGTAATATGCATAACTCACACAAGGTAGACACACCACTACACAAATATCATCAGTAAGAATGCCCCCATGCAATCAAAAGTCATTACAAATCATCCCCGGCATAGCCCCCTTATCTCGCCGCGTGCGCAATAATAAAGTAAATGCCCGCCTTGTCTCACCACACGCGCATAATAATATTCTCTCCTTATCTCGCCACATGCGAAAACCCACATATATATAGCATGCCTTGTCACGCCACATGTGCAAATATCGAAAATAACAGTATCACGGACAGCTCACGTGCGAACAACCCGACAAATCCTCTCAACAACATCAACTGTGCCATAAAAACATAACAACACAATATACAACTCGCACCACATGTGCCCATATGCCACAACATTTTCTTACAAACAAGTCTAATACCACAACCACACATAGCCCTCGGCACAACAACACTGAATACAACAACAACAATAATAACTCAGGAGTACGGCAAGTAAATCAACACAAGAATTACAAAACACAATGAAACGGGAGAATGAGCTCACAATGAAAGACATAACAAGGAAGAATGGCTTCAAATAAGAATAACTCAACAACGAGAGGGATAATGTAAAACCACGATATCAAATAACAATAACTCAACGATAGGAGAAATAACATGTAACAATGATTTCAAATAAGAATAACTCAACAATAAGAGATAACATGTATCAATGATTTTCAAATAAGAATAACTGAACAATAAAAGATAATATGTATCAATGATTTCAAATAAGAACAACTCAACAATAAGAGAGATAACATATAACAATAACTTCAAATAAGGATAAGCCAATGATGGAAGAGATAACATGTAATAATGACTTCAAATAAGGACAACCAATTACGGAAGAGACAACATGTGACAATAAAGAGGAAACAATTACAATTAAAGTATGTGAGAGTATATTTAGCAGCAAAAGATAGGACATGAACCAATCAACTTCAAATAGGGCATGTAAGGGAAAATTTAGCAATGACGGATATAACATGATAAGGCAACTTTATTGTAATGTACATAGGAACCTAAGAGTCTAACGCGGTCCAATTATTCATATATAAGCCGTGTACACACTAGTCACCTCGTGTACAAGTCTGTCACAAAGTTCAAATAGTGAAAACAAACCAATCCCTATGGGGTTGTTCCCCCACACAACATTAGGCAAGATACAAACCTCAATCAATACTCTAAAATATCCTTCCCTTTACAATTCACCTCCATTCGGCTCAAATCTAACCAAAATTGACTCAATAACATAAAACAATGCAAGAGAAATCTATTCCAATAATTAAAGCTACGATCTTTAGACATTTCCTCAAAAGTCAAAAAACGTCAACCCCGAGCTTGCCCGGTCAAAATCCAGGTCCAAGGGTAGATTCTGACTACCCATAAGCCCACGAGACCATACATGTGTTTTGTTTCAAAATTCGAGTCCAAATCAATTCTCAAAACTTAAATTCTCATTTTTCAAAATATAGACTGTTTCTCAAAATTTCACTTTGATTCTCATTATTTTGATGTTAAAACTCACATATAATCATGTAGTATAGTTGAAAATTGATCAAAAGCACTTATCCAATGATTGTAGATGAACATCCCACTTCCAAATCGCCTCCTACCGAGTCTAGGATTTAAAGATATGAAAATGAGACTAAACATCGCGTCCCTCAGCTTTTATGTCCAGGTGCAGGTATCGCAATTGTGACATGGGCTTCATAAATGCGAACCCCGCAAATGCGAGAAAATTATCGCAAAAGCAAAACCCCTTACGTCCCTGCTATTGTCGCAAATGCGACACTATGTTTGGAAAAGCAAACTATAGACACTTCACAAATGCGACCTATCTGATCGCAATTGTGAGCAAGCTTATGGAGCCCACCCATCACAAATGCGAACGTAGCAGACTTTAGCCTATTATCGAAAATGCGACCTATATCTCGCAAAAGCGAGACCTGCAACACCTGATCAACACCAGCAACACTAAAACTCTTCCAAAAACTCCGGAATGCCTATGTCACTCACCTGAGCCCTCGAGGCTCCAAACCAAACATCAACACAAGTCTAAACACACAACATGAACTTGCTCGTGCGATCAAATCATCAAAATAACATCCAAAACCATGAATCGGACCTCCAAAACACATGGAATCATGTCACGATCCTAATTCACTCCGTAGAATGTCGTGATAGCACCTAGTATTTACGACTAGGTAAGCCTAACATTTAATAAAAACTTGAAAGAAATAATTAACAAAAATACTAAAGCAAGTCTGATAAACTAATATAAAACAACAACAACAACATACACAGTATATAATCTTCTAATAAACTGATATAATCTTCTGAAATAGAATCTAAACAACACACTTTCCATAACCGGTGGAACTGATTCATAAGCTCTACATAGTAGTACTAGAATTACTACTACATCACTGTCTGAATGAAAATACAACAGGAAGTAAAGATAAGGTAAGGTGACTCTGAGGCCTGTGGACGTCGCGCAAGTATACCTTGAAGTCTCCGGAAAGCAGCTAACAGTCGATCACTAATGTCCGGCACGAGTAGACGTAACTGGATCTACAAAAAAGGATGTGCAGAAGCATAGTATGAGTACACCACAATGGTACCCAGTAAGTATCAAGTCTAACCTCGGTAGAGTAGTGACGAGGCCAAGTCAAGACACCTACTAGGATATTAAAAAAAACAAAATTAAAACGTAATAACAAGAAGTAACGGAAAGCGGAGCAATAGGTAATATGAAGCAAGTTAATAACATAGACTAATGAAAGGATGGTAAGCATAGAGATAACATAAGGGAAGCAATTGAAAAGAACCACAATGTTCACATATGGACAATAACTGATGAAACAAGGAAGAACAAAACAACAAGAAGTGTTCCCACCAAATAACTCTTTGCAACATGAGATAAACAACAAGAATCACAATGAGGTACCGCCTCGTGCATAATAAGTACCACAATCGAGGTACCGCCTCGTATATAACAAGAATCACAACCGAGGTACCACCTCGTATTCACATTTTTCAATTTCAATCACAATCCTTTGAAAATAGTTTTGAAAACATTTTTTCCCGAAATAGCTACACGCACTTTATCCCACCTTATAATGTTGCGTGGCTTCACGTAATTCCCTTACAAGAAACACGCACATAAGTCCCAACTTATGTTGTCGCATGCACATTAACCCCTATCCTTATACCGCCGCATGTGCGTCAATATCACATCACAATAACAACTCGCACCGCAAGTGCCCATATGTCACAACTTGCCAAAAATTGACAATATCAATGTTTTCACAATAATAGCCCATGGCTCCACCACAACGTGTACAAGAATAGCAACAATAACAATGAATGTAAATTCTCAACAAGAAAGATGTCTCAACAATTAACATTTAGCCTCAATGTGATAACGACTTTCACAACATCAACACCGATAACTCAACAATGAAGATTGTCATGCCCCGACTTCGGGGAGCACGACCGGAGCTCAACCGAGATACCCCGGTTAAGCAAGCCTTCTAGATGCCTTCTACCCAACCTTGACCATTAACAATATAAGAACCAGTACAAGTGAAAGAAATGAGAAGAGTCAAGTGTTCCACAATATTTTCCATTACTAAAGGATATTCATCTATGACGTCCAAAAATATTACAAGTTTATAGATATGATGAAAAACATATTTTCCCAAATACCAACACTTACTAGTTTAATTCCCAACATCAAACACCACCCACAACCTGTCTACGAAGCCTCTAAGTACAGCATAAGAGTAGTATAGAAGTGCCGGCGATAAGTCTCCGGTTATACCTCAAAACATAAAGTACAACGTCAAATGACATGAATCCCGGAACATAGTAGGGCTCACCAAAATTTTCTGAACAGAGAGTAACCGCTAACGAGGATCAAAACCGCCCACTTACGAACCACCTGCATCTATTGAAGATGCAGCGCCCCTGACAAAAGGGATGTTAGTACATATGGAATAGTACTAGTATGTAAAGCTAAATGTCCTCTTTCAAAATAGAATGCCAATATAAGAAAGGGAAAACCATAGAAACAACAAGTCACAATCAACAATATCCAAATGCCCAGTTAAAACATAACAATTTTCAAAATACGAAAGTAATATATATTTTTGGTTGGGAGATCATTAGCACCGATATACCACCGTGTTTTTATCTCAGAGTCCGATCACGCCCGATCGGCTAAGACATATCCCCATGAACAATGTGGTTTGACTTGTGATGTGAAAAACAAAGTGTTACCAAGAGTAGTACCAACATATGCGCAACATGGAGTCCGATCTCCACCCGATCGGCTAGGTTGCCTTCCCACATATGTCGTGTGGGTTGACTTTCCAATTCACAGCTAATATAAATCTCATCCCAATTAATGGGAATAATCACAATCACCTCAAAAATTTCTATCTCATCCCAAATAAGGGGAATAATCACAATACACCCCTACAACGACACGTCTAGTTTTGGGTGTGGGCCTTATGACCCACCCTTCCTTGATTTGCTAATGATACTCCTAAGAAAATATTTGTTTTGCGCACAAGGGAATAAAAAGTACAAATATATTCTATATTCACCTCTTAACCTTTCATCCTATATATATATATATATATATATATATATATATATATATATATATATATAGCTTTGTTAGTCTTTACAACCATTCACAACATCATTATTTCCTTGGCTCTCTTGGCCATACATATGATTCTTCATCCATGGCACGTTAACCGTATTTCATATTCCATTTTCATTTCTTTACTTTAATGGATCATCATCATAAATATCAACAAATAGAATATTCCAAAAATCACAACTTTAGGTTTATTAGTAACGAAGACTTTAAACACAATGGATTTCTTTCCAAGAAATGGAGTAAAATGATTGGCAATCGAAGCACAAGTTAAAATCATAAACGAGTCACACATCATTTATTCTTGAAATACCTTTCCCCAAAAGGGCAATACACAATTTCAACTCATGAAGATATAAGAGCTCAAAACACATTCGAAATACTTACAAAGCATATCATTAGTTAAAACAACCACATTTGGGCATGACTTGGGTACATAAGCTTTTAGGCAAAATTTTCGAAGTCAGTTTGGAAAAGTTGAATCATGGCCTATTTCATAACCTTTCTCACATCATTTCATTTTCTCGGCACCACTGACAACAAGTATAACTTTCATTCTTGGACGTTGGCCACACTTTATATCTCCAACCCACTTCCTTCACTTTCAAGCATCCTTATAGATTATCAACAACAAGGCATTTTAAATCAAGACATTAGGTACACATGTAAGCAATTGGAGTTTTAGACGCATGGAGTATTCTTTGCAAGTTAAGCATAATTGACTTCTATTTGAAACACAACCCAAGCCATAACATTTTAATACACATATCATTCTTGAACACATTCTCGAAAGATAACATAATGTGATAGGAGCATTCAAAATGCATTTTGAATACATAATTCTCGACACTGACTTACTCGGGACAATCGAATTTATTGGGAACACTCAGAAGATGGGAATAAGGAGCTTGAGCCAACCATACTTGAAACTTACGGGAACAACATGGAATTCAATTCTAAGCGAGTAGTTTAGCTAACATACCTTGTTTGAGCTTTCCTTAAGTTACTACAACGTCCCAACACTTCTAGCAATAACAATCTATAGGAAGATAGCGAAAATCGTATAGTAATTAGAAGGATTCACATGGTGTAACTCTTTTAAGAATTTTGTCAAACACATAGTATGCAAAATAGACTATAAAGCTCTAAAATGGTAATCCCTTCCTCCCTCAACCAATTTCCACAAGAAACTAACCAAAATGGTTCATTAATCCTACATACTACCACCTATTGGCACATGCATGGCCTGTTTCCAACCCCCACAATATACTTGAACTCATAACCTCTTGCATGAAAACTTAGGGGTAGGACTTACTCGTATAGATGATAATCTAGTGAGTGGCTTCCTTGATTCTTGAAGACTGGTGCAAGAATGGGTGATTAGAATGCTAGGTTTCCTCCTTTTCTCTCTAAAATACTCTTACCTCTCTCTAAAATCATCAGACATTTGCTTCAAAATGAGCCCCTAAGGCTATTTATCAAAATGGGGTCGGGTTATAAACATAGGAAAATGGAACTTCCAATCTCAGGTCTGTGGTTGCTGAATGGACCCCATATACAGATATGCGGCCCACAAAATGGGCCGCAAAAATGATGCCAAGAACTGGGCTGGTCTGGACCGATCTGCGGTCCGCAGACCACTTATGCGGCCACAGAGGACCGCAGAATTGCCCAACAAAATTATTCATGGCAAAACTACGATGGAAAATAGGGACCGCAAAATGGATATGCGATCGCAGAATGGGCCGCAAAATGACCTTCAAAATGCAACCATTTTTCTGCTCAACTCTGCGATGGGTATGCGGCCCGCGAAGTGGTTCTGCAGTTACGAAACCGACAGCAGGATCGACTTCTTCTGCCAAAACTTTCCATCAACCCCTCAGTGCATTCTTCAACCCAAAAAGTCCGTACCACGGCGAGCTTGCTCGCCGCGAAGAATGTCTACAATCCTCAAACACATAAGCCTACCTCGGCATCACAAAACCTTAAATTCCTTGTCAAAATTTTTACGGGGCCTTACAAAGATAATGTGTAGCCACGATACTAAATAAGAACAACTCACAATAAAAGAGATAAAATATACCAATGACTTCAAATAAGGATAATCAACCATGAAAGAGATAACATGTAACAATGACTTCAAGTAACACTAATCAACTATGAATGAGATAACATGTAACAATTACTTCAGGTAATGATAATCAACAATGAAAGAGACAAGATGTAACAATAACTTCAAATAATGGTAAATCGACAATGAAAGAGATAACATGTAACAATGACTTCAAGTAACACTAATCAACTATGAATGAGATAACATGTAACAATTACTTCAGGTAATGATAATCAACAATGAAAGAGACAAGATGTAACAATAACTTCAAATAATGGTAAATCGACAATGAAAGAGATAACATGTAACAATGAAAGAGGCAACAAGTTCAACTAAAGCATAAGAGACAAATATGAAGTAAGATGTGAACAAGCGTTAAAAATGTCATTTAAGGCATGTAAGGATAGACTAACACAAGTAAGAATAGGTTGACTACGAGAATTGAGAATATGAGATGACAATTCAATTAACACATCGAAAGAGTCTAATTGACTAAACCGGTCAAATACCACATATAACACGAGTACCCACTCGTCACCTTGCGTACACGTCTTTCACATAACATAAATGACATAATATATCCCAAATCCTACAGGGTAGTTCCCTCACACAAAGTTAGGCAAGATACTTACCTCAACTAGGCCTATTCAACCCTCAGAAATAGCTTTTTCCCAAATATTTTCCTCCAGACGGCTCAAATCTAACCAAACTCGACATAATATCATCAAAAATCGCAAGGCAAATCAATTACAATAGATAAAACTATGATCTTTACACATTTACCAAAAAGTCAACAAAAGTCAACCTAGGGCTCGCCCGGTCAAACCCCGGGTCCAATGGTAGATTCTGACAACCCATGACCCCATGAGTTCATACATGTGATTAGTTTCAAAATCTGAGTACAAATCGACTCTCAAAACTCAAATTCTTATTTTTCAAAAAGTTGACAAAGGTTTACAAATTTTCACTTTGATTCACATTATTTTGATGTTAAAATCTAAGATATACTGATGGAATATGGTTGGAAATAGATTAGAATCACTTACCCAAAGTTTGTAGATGAAAATCTCCTCTCTAAATCTCCTCCTGAGTCTAGGGTTCTAAAATGAGAGAATATGAGATGAAATCCTGAGTTCCAGCCATTTTGATTAGCTGCTAATGTCGAAATTGCGACATGGGTTCGCAATTGAGAAGTATTCATCGCAAATGCGGCCAATGTTTGTCCTATGAGGAGGTCGCAATTGCGATGCTGGCTTCGTATTTGCGAAGCCTGTCTCCATCGCAAATTCGACTGTTTTGTAGAAAATGCGAACTACCCCTCTTTTTTGTAGCTAGGTATCACAATTACGATACCCGAGCCCTTCATGCTAAGCTAGCAATTCCGAACTTGGTGTTCGCAAATGCAACACCAGAGGCACCAAACACCAGATTTTTCATTTTCAGTTCAAAACCTTCCAAAACATGTCCGAAAATTATCCGAGCCCTCGGGACTCCAAACCAAACATCCGCACTTATCTATCGTGCTCTATCGCCCAGGTCTCCTCCTCGATCATATGGCCCCTACATTGAACCTTCACCGACTCCTCAATATAAGTCAAATATTTATCCAATTGGACTGAGCTGAAGTCTAAAACATGAGAAGGATCACCGTGATACTTCAGGAGCATAAAAACATGGTACACCGAATGAACCATAGATAAACTAGGTGGCAAGAAGTTACACCCCATACTTTCGTACGTAAGAGTACGTCGTAAGTCAACTGATTTAAGCTCAGAAATAGGATCATCATCGAAAATACATAAAATAAGTTAATCATGTTACCTTGTACGTTACAAATATTTAAGATCATGAATAACAAGAATTAAGAGTGTTGGAAGGCTTAGAAGCTAAACGAATTGAAGAAAATAAGTTTCGTCAAATGTCGACAAGTTAGGAATGTTATAACATGTACCTTTGGGGGTGATACTAGGGTTCTTAACATGATAAATAGGTTATGTTATGATCTATATTAGTCATATGATAGTAGTTTTTTATGTATTGAATTCAGCAAGTTGTGGAACAAATATTGTCAAAGGTCATCACAAGTTACATTCACAAATGTACTGAATATTAGGTCAAATATAGCTGAGCTTTTCTCTCAATGTACTTTGAATTATGGGGTGATCCACCTACAAAATTGAATGTATATGAGTCTACTTTCTAACCCGTTAAACCGTTCATCGATATGACATTGGAGTAGAGAGATATTCGTATTTTGGCGAGACTGGACATACTGGTATGTGACACGTGCATCACCTACTTGCTTAAATGAAGGGACAAAATAAAGCTCCAAAAAAGGGCAGATTGAGGGCGGCCAAGGGGCCCGGGGCCCTTTATATGGGATGATTATCTAACATTTTCAATATAATATCATGACCAAAATATAGGAGAAAACCCCTGCAACTCATCCCCAAACAATCCTACACAATCCCTAGGTGATTTCGGGTGATACAAAGCGATTCTAGTACAGAAAAAACCCGGACAACTTGCTAATTTACATTTCTCCTTCTGGTAGGTGCATTGGGGGACTAATTTTGGATGACGAGGGACTAGTTTTATTGGGTTATACTTATTCCAAGGTAATTTTATGCTTCTCTTTCCCTTATCTAAGCTTCTACGAGTTGTAGCTCGATCGTAAAGAGTAGAACTTGCGAATTTTGAAAGAGTAGTGTGTTGTTTGTTGTGGCATCACTGTTGGCTGGTTGTGAACTTAATTTTAAGTTGAATTCATGGCTGTTTTATATGAGAATAGGATTAATTATATATTATTGGTTGTGTTTCTTGATTTGAAAGAAAAGACGAGTCGGAAACATGTTTTAGTAATCATAAAAATAAGTTTTGAGTTGTTCAAATTGTGAGACTATTATGGCTTAAAATTAGTAGGTATAATTGAATATGTGGCAGTTAATGTTGTTGATAAATTATGGAAGGAAGAAGAGGTTTCAAACTATAGTTGTTTAGTCACAAACCGAGCTTGTCGCTCAAAATGGTTGTTGCATTCAGAGAGCTTATTGTGAATTGTATTGTTGTTGTTTGGGCTGTTTGGTTACTTTTAGTAACTTATGGGATGTAGTAAAAATAAGTGAGGTGCTGTCCGTTTTCTTGTAGAATATTGGTTTTGAAATAAGAGAGTTACAACGCTTATATGATGAAGATGAAGTCAGTTTACTCATTGTTGACGTAGGAAGATCATATTGAGCTTGGTTGATGATTGGAGAGAAGATTGCAAAGGTATGTTCAGTCTATCCCTTCTTTCCTTTTGGAATGATCCATATGATACAACGAAACGAGCAAGCACGCATCTTTCATAAGTGACTCTATTCTTAGAAGTACTAGGGTTGCCTATGTTCTTGATTCCCCATGTGTCATATTATTATATCGTCAGTTCATGGGTCTCAGAAAATACGTAAGTTGATAACGTTTATTTCATGATATTAATAAAAGTCATATTGATCTTATGACATTCCGAGAGATCTTATCGACTCACTTCCTTATTCATTGCATTCATTTATACATGTACATTGACCCATGACCAGATGCCATTATATACGCGTATATTATATGTACATGGGGCATGGGGAAAGGTTACTGCGTTATATACACACCACCACCTGATCAATTGGTATACGTTGATGATAAGGCATATTTATCTTATGACATCCTAAGAAATCTTATTGACTTACTACTTATGCATTGCATTCATTTATACATGTACATTGATCCATGACCTGATGGCATTATATACACGTATATTATATGTATATGGGGTATGGGGAAAGGTTATGGCATTATATATGCACCACCACATGATCAGTTGGTATACGTTGATGATTTCGCCCACGGAGGCCGAGATGATATGATTGGATGCCTTCAAAGGCTTGATGATGTTATGTACGCATATATCTATGCATGATATGACATTTATACACATTTGCATGACATTATAAATGTTTCACAATTTACACAGCTATTCAGAATTACAGGTTGAGTCCTTTACTCCATGTTTCTTTCATGTCTTTTATATACTAATTTTCATGCCATACATACTCGGTACTTTATTTGTAATGACGTCCCTTTTTCTTGGGGACGCTGCATTTCATGCCCGTAGGTCCCGATAGATAGGTTGACAGTCCTCCTAGTAGGCTATCAGCTCAGTAGAAAGTGTTGGTGCACTCCACTTGCTCCGGAGTTGCCTATTTGGACAGTATGATTTGGACATGTATTGATTGGTATGGCGGGGCCTTGTCCCGACCTTTATGACGTTTATGTACTCTTAGAGGATTATAGATAGATGTCATATATATGGATACCTGTATGGCTATGTCGGCCTTGTCGGCCTATGTTTTGAGTGTACAAATGATCATGTCGGCCTTAGAGGCCCGTAGGTCACATGTATAAGTTTATACATAATGTTGGGTCGTCCTATGTCTAGCATTCCCTTATATTTTATTCTAGTTATCTCACAACGGCTCTTCTGGCCCATTTAGCCATGATGGTGTGATAAGCAATATATGTTACATTGGTACTCGGTCGAATAAGGCATAGGTTGCCCGTCGCGGCCCTCCGATTTGGGTCGTGACAACTGCATGTTTGTAGGCCACCTCACTGATCCTCTCAAGGATCTTAAAATACCTAAGGCTCGACTTGCCCTTCTTCCCGAACCTCATCACACCTTTCATGGGTGAAACCCGGAGCAAGACTCGCTCTCAAACCATTAATGCAACATCATGAACCTTCCGATTCGCATAACGCTTCTGTCTAGATTGGGCTGTACGAAGTCAATCTTAGATCAACTTGACCTTCTCCAAGGCATCTCGAACCAAATTTGTGCCTAATAACTTAGCCTCTCCCATCTCAAACCAACCAACTGGAGAATGAAACCGTCCCCCATATAGGGCCTCATAAGGAGCCTTCTGTATACTCCAATGGTAGCTGTTGTTGTAGGCAAACTCCGCAAACGGCAAGAACTAATCCCAAGAACCTCTAAAATCCATAACACAGGCACGAAGCATATCCTCCAATATCTGAATGGTGCGCTCGAAATGTCCGTCTGTATGGGGGTGAAATATTGTACTCAACTCAACCCGTGTGCCTAACTCATGCTGTATAGCTCTCCAGAAATGCGAGATGAACTGCGTACCCCAGTCAGAGATGATAGATACCGGCACTCCGTCTCGCGAAAATAGATATGAGCGAGCTGCTATGAAGAATATGTAGTCACTACTGGAATGAAATAAGCTGACTTGGTCAACTTGTCCATAATCACCCATACCACGTCAAATTTCTTCTGAGTTTGTGGGAGCTCAACACCAAAATCCATGGTGACACATTCCCATTTCAACTGGGGAATCTCAAGTCTCTTTGGAAATCTCCCGGCCTCTGATGCTCATACTTCATCTGCTGGCAATTTAGGCACCAAGCTACATACTCCACTATGTCTTTCTTCATTATCCTCCAACAATAGTGCTGCCTCAAATCCTGATACATCTTAGCGGCACCCGGATCAACTCACGCAAACCATCCACATTTGGCACACATAACGGTCCCTGCATCCGCAACACACGGTCATCTCCAATAGAAACCTCCTTGGCGTCATCATGCTATATCGTGTCCTGAAGGACAAGCAAATGGGGGTCATACTGACGCTCTCTGATGCGATCATATAGAGAAGACCGAGAAACCACACAAGCAAGAACTCGACGGGGCTCCGAAATAGCCAATCTAACAAACTGGTTGGCCAAGGCTTGAACATCCATGGCTAGTGTCCTCTATACTGCCGGTAGATATGCTAAACTACCAAAGCTCCCCGCCTTTTGACTCAAGGTATCGGCCACCACATTGGCCTTCCTAGGATGATATAGAATGGTGATATCATAGTCTTTAAGAAACTCTAACCATCTTCGCTGCCGCAATTTAAGATCTTTATGTTTGAATAGATGTTTTAGACTCCGATGGTAGGTAAAGACCTCACAATAGACACTGTACAAATAGTGCCGCCAAATTTTTAAGGCATGAACAATAGCTGCCAATTCCAAGTCGTGGACTAGATAAATATTCTCATCGGTCTTCAACAGCCGAGACGCATAGGCAATCACCCTACCGTCTTGCATCAACACCGCGCCAAGGCTAACACGTGACACGTCACAATACACAGTGTAAGAACCTGAACACGTAAGCAACACCAACACTGGGGCTGTAGTTAAAGCAGTCATGAGCTTTTGAATGCTTGCCTCACACTCCTCGGACCATCCGAAAGGATCACTCTTCTAGGTCAATCTTATCATAGGTGCAACAATAGATGAGAAACCCGTTATGAAACGACGATAGTGCCCGGCCAAACCAAGGGAACTCCAAATCTCAGTAGCTGAAGACATCCTCGGCCAACTCTGAACTGCTTCAATCTTCTTCTAATCTACCTTGATCCCCTCACTAAGTACAACATGACCCAAAAACGCCACCGAATCAAGCTAGAATTAAAACTTTGAGAATTTTGCATACAACTTCTTCTCTCTCAAGGTCTGAAGCACGATCCTCAAGTGCTACTCATGATCTTCCCGGCTGTGGGAGTACACCAAGATGTCGTCAATAAACATAATGACGAATGAATCAAGATATGACTGCAATACACTGTTCATAAGGTTCATAAATGCTACTGGTGCGTTGATTAGCCCAAATGACATCACAAGGAACTCGTAGTGATCATACCGAGTCCTAAAGACAGTCTTTGGAATATACAAATCCCGAATCTTTAGCTGAAGATAACCTGACCGCAAATCAATTTTTGAGAACACTGTGGCACCCTGTAGCTGATCAAATAAGTCATTAATGCATGGCAATGGATACCTGTTCTTCACTATAACCTTGTTCAACTGCTGATAATCAATACACATGCGCATAGGACCATCCTTCTTCTTCACAAACAAGACCGGAGCACCCCAAGGTGACACACTGGGCCGAACGAAACCCTTATCAAGCAAATCTTGCAACTGCTCCTTTAACGCCTTCAACTCTGCTGGGGCCATATGATATGGTGGAATAGAAATGGGCTGAGTGCCTGACAATAAGTCAATATCAAAGACGATATCCCTATTGGGCGGCATGCTCGTAAGATCCGCTGGAAATACATCTAGGAAGTCTCTCACTACCGAAATGGACTCAACGGTAAAATTGTTGCTCCCAAATGCACATACAAGTATACGTGGTTGTACAACTAATAAAATGATAAGTCGAGTGTTTCTTGGAAGAGCTCCAACTGGTCGAGTATTTTGTGAACTAGCAAGTTTGTTGCTGAACCTATTGCATTGGCTGAGCTTGTTGCTTGTTAATAACCAAGGTTATATTATTGACTTGGTTGGCCAATATGGCAACCTATGCTGATAATGTAGAGACGACATCTAACTCGAGAACCCCTGCTGATTTTTGCACTGTGTGTCTGCCCATTTCTCTTTGCCAATCATGATTGCTTTTCGAGAATTTGTTCAATAATGTATATATCTCATCGAAGCTATTCTCCAACACTTGACCTCCCGCTGCAGCATCCACCATAATTTTTGTCTTAGGATGTAGCACTATATGAAAGTGTGAGCTAACACTTCATTTGTCTGATTGTGACGATGACAGTCTCTGAGCAACCCCTTGAACCTTTCCCAAGCTGAGTATAAAGACTCCCCTGATTTCTGTTTGAAGGCGACTATCTCACTTCTGAGCTTTGCAAGTTTTCCTGAAGGAAAGAACCTTGCCAAACCTTTCCTCGCCAGATTATTCCATGATGTAATAGAATTAGCTAGTTATGCCTTCAACCATCGCTTTGCTTCGCCCAACAAAGAGAACGGGAACAGCGTGAGCCTCACATAGTCTGGAGTGACTCCATTAGTGATATAAGTATCACTAATCTCCAGGAAGTTCAGGATGTGTTGTTGTGGATCCACCTGTGGAAGACACATAAATTGTCCATTCGCATATAGTAGCTGGATCATGCTTTAATTCAGCTCAAAGTGCCCAGTGATTCTGGGCTTCACGATGCTGGTGGTGACATTAGCAATGCGGGGCATCGCCACCTCCTGAACAACCATATGTTGCTCCTCTGCCATGTCCACAGGAAATTGAACAAGCGCCTGAAGATTATCTGTGTCCCTTCGCATTCAATTATCTGTGTCCCTTCGCATTCAATTATCTGTGTCCCTTCGCATTCAATCAAAGTTCAAGAGTGCAGAGCAACCAATAAGAAACGTTAGACCTGACGAAATAAAAAATTAAAGCAAACATTAGAAAGTAGTCAATATTCAAGTCCCAGGCAATGACGCCAAAAACTTGTTGATCCTAAACTCACACGCAAGTATACGTGATCGTACAAGTAATAAAATGATAAGTTGAGTGTCGAACCCACAAATACTTGTGTTAACTACCCACTAGTTTCACCAAGATTATTATTCAGTCAAGTCAATCAGAGTTCAATAGTGTGATTATACTAAGCAATAATTCTAACAAGTAAATAATTTATCAAACAGCAAAATGGTTGTTGTGTATTCAGTAGAGACAAATATTTCAGGGTTTGTGATCGATTGACCAATCCTATTGTGCTCTAAATAACTCTCCCTATCATACAATTCACCTTTGGTCGCTAAAAAATCCAACAATTGCTCTCGTAGTATTCTCCTGAATTCCTACTCGACTATTCAAAATAGATTAAAGCCTATATTCCTAGGGGAATCAATCTATTACGAACGCATTAAGATTACGATATTTAATTAAGCATGGTGACTAGGTATATTCCTACCCTAACCATAAATATACCCCCCTTAGAGTTAAGATCATGCTCTCTTCAATTCTTCTTTAATCTAAACATGGCTTTTCCAAGCATAGCATAGATAATAAATAGAACCTAACTGTTGGCCAAACAATTAAGCAATTAGTCACTGAATTGAAGAAAAAACCATATATTAATGAACTGAAATCAAGGTTAAGTCAACTTTAAACAACAATATTCATGGCTAAATCGCAACCCCATAACTAGAGGTTTTAGCCACTCATGATAATATCAAACCAAATTCACAAGTATTGAATAATGTAAATTACTAAGAAAAGATGAAAAAAACATATATATCCTCGCTCCCAGATGTTCCTCGTGTGTATGTTTCCTTCAAAGTGTCATCTCTCCCTTCAAAATAGGCGTAGTCTTGCTTTTATACGTGTTGGGTGGGTGTTGAGCTGAAATAACGTTGTCCCGGGCAAAGTAGGAGAGGTTCCCTATCGCCAGCACCCAGGGTAGCATGGGGCGCTAGCCCTGGCGCTGGCTAATTTCAGATTCTACAAAGTGCACCACAAGTAGCGCCCCACGCTGCCTGTGGCGCTATAAATGGCCCTTTTCCAATTGTTCTCCTCTTTGGCTCTAATCTCGCACCTTTCGCCCCATATTGCCTCGGGATGATTCCTTCATAGAAAGACACACTGAAGTAACATAAATCAATACATTTTACATCCAAAATCCATGAAACACGAGTAACATATGAATGGGTATGCACATAAATATATATAATTTAAGCTATATATCAAGTATCGACACTGACATATCTCGCAAAGGCTAGATAAGCATCACACCCCTTCTCAACCATCCGTTGAGCATTTAGAAATGATACATCCCTGCTAGGAACATAATCCAATGCACCCTTCCACTCTAACCGTGGCAACCCTGGCATAGCCAATGTTACAGTCTTG
Organism: Nicotiana otophora; assembly: GCA_000715115.1. Classification (NCBI taxonomy): domain Eukaryota; kingdom Viridiplantae; phylum Streptophyta; class Magnoliopsida; order Solanales; family Solanaceae; genus Nicotiana; species Nicotiana otophora. The sequence continues at coordinate 39,458 of AWOL01S0104142.1, read as the reverse complement.
GCGTGACAATCCAGAATGGCATGATAGGGCGACAACTAGTACATGCCCAAGATAGCATCAAAGCCTACCATACTAAGCAACAATAGATCAACTATGGTATCAAAACCACCACCAACAACTAAACATGACCAATACACACGATCCACAATAATAGAATCTCCTACAGGTGTGGACACATAAATAGGAGTACTCAAAGAATCACGAGGTATATCTAAATACGGAGCAAAGTAAGATGACACATATGAATAAGTTGATCCGGATCAAATAATACTGATGCATCTCTATGGTAAACCACAACCATACCTGTAATGACTGCGTCTGAAGGAACTGCCTCCGTCCTGCTCGAAAAAGCATAGAATCTGGCCTGGTCTCCCCCTCTAGGGTGACCTCTACCCGCCCGTTCCCCACCCCTAGCTGGCTGTGCGGGTGGAGCGGTAATTGGGGAAGCAACCATGGCCTGGGAAGTCTGTGGAGCTAACTGAATCCGTGGAGCCCGAGTAGTATATGGAGGTACACCCCTCCTAAGTTTAGGGCAGTCTCTAACCATATGACAGGTATCACCCCATGCAGGAGGTGCACTAGAAAGTGGCTGAGCAACATGTGCAACCTTAGATCTTGGAATAATCGGAGCATAACTAGAATCTGGAAGTGCTGAGTGAACTAGACAGCTCACACAACTTCTACCGTGATGGGCTGTAGCTGCAGCATGGACGCCACTAAATCCTCCCGTACATCGAGGCCTTTTGGCCTCCCTATCCTCTCTCTCACATCCTTGCATACCCTCAACCTCCGTGGAATCTCTACTATGCTGAATCTCGAGCCATGCTGAATCTAATACAATAGTTGAGCCCCTCGATAAACTGACAGACTCGCTCTTTGACTGTAGAAACCAATGCAGGTGCATGTCTAGACAAATCACTGAATCTGACTACATACTCTGACACTTACATAGTACCCTGGCGCAACTGCTCAAACTCCGCAGGCCATGCATCCCGAAGGGTCTGGGGAACAAACTCTCTCAAGAACAACTCCAAAAACCGAGTCTATGTAAGTGAAGCTGCATAGGCTGGGCTACCCTCCTCGTAAACCCGCTACCACTAATACGCTGCTCCTGACAGCTGGAGTGTAGTAAAAGCAACCAGAATGGCGACACTCCTCTAGAAAACCATGTGCATCCTTTGAAGCTAAACCACTATAAGTAGGAGGGTGATATTTCTTGAACCTCTTAAGTAAGCTTCTCCTCCTCAGATGCTGATGCCCTAACCCTGGGCTAAACCGGAACAACATGCTGTACTGGTATAACCTCTGGGACCAGATCAACATAGACCCGCTGCACTGGGGTACGGCCCACTGGAGTCTGATCTCCTCCCCCAGCCTGAGATGTGGCTGGTGCAAGTGGAATCAACTCCGCCTGAGCTACAGTACCAAACATGCTCAAGAACTGTGTGAGTGTCTCCTCAAGTGCAAGAGTGGCATCAAGCACCTCGAGTACTTTCCCCTAAACTGGATCTACTGGTGGCTCCTCTCTCGCAGCTCGGGCAGATGCTCTAGCTGTCGTGCCCCTCCTCGGCCTCTGCCCCGGCCCCAGCCTCTCGCGGCTTTAGCAAGCGGTGTGGGTGTTTGATCGTCGAATCCATCAATTTGTGTCCTCACCATTTATGAGAGAATAGAAAGCCAATGATTAAGATTTCAAAGTCAACAATCTCGCACAATAAGGAATCAATGAAGTGAAGTTTCCTAACAATTATGTAGCATCTCGAACATAAGTACAGACGTCTCCATACCGATCTGCAAGACTCTATTAAACCTGTTTATAACTCATAACACCTATGAACCTAGTGCTCTGATACCAACTTGTCACAATCCCAATTTTCCTCCGTAGGATATCGTGATGGCACCTAGTCTCTACGACTAGATAAGCCTAACATTTAATGATAACTTGACAAAAACAATTAACAAAAATACTAAAGCAAGCCAAACTGATATAATCTTCTGAAATAGAATCTCAACAACACACTTCCCATAATCGGTGGAACCGAGTCATAAGCTCTACAGAGTAATACTAGAATTTCTACTATATCACCGTCTGAATGAAAATGCAACAAGAAGTAAAGATAAGGGAAGGTGACTCTGAGGCCTGTGGACGTTGAGCAGGTATACCTTGAAGTCTCAGGAAAGTAGCTAACAGTCAATCGCTAACGTCCGGCACAAGAAGACGTACCTGGATCTACACAAAATGATGTGTATAAGCGTAGAATAAGTACACCACAACAGTACCCAGTAAGTATCAAGCCTAACCTCGGTAGAGTAGTGACAAGGCCAGGTCAAGACACCTACTAGGATATAAACAAACAGAATGAAAATGTAATAATAAGAAGTAACGGAAAGCGGAGCAATAAGTAATATGAAGCAAGTTAATAACATAGACTAATGAAAGGATTGTAAGCATAGAGATAACATAAGGGAGGCAATTGAAAAGAACCGCAATGTTCACATACGGACAATAACTGATGGAACAAGGAAGAACAAAACAACAAGAAGTGTTCCCACCAAATAACTCATTGTAGCATGAGATAAACAACAAGAATCACAATGGCATACCGCCTCGTGCACAATAAGAATCACAACTGAGGTACCGCCTAGTATATAACAAGAATCAAAACCAAGGTACCGCCTCATATTCAAATTTCTCAATTTCAATCATAAAAATAGTTTTTAAAACATTTTTTTCCGAAATAGATAAGCACTTTAGCCAACCTTATAACGTTGTGTGGCTTCTCGTAATTCCTTTACAAGAAACATGCACATAAGTCCCACCTTATATCGCCGCATGCACATTAGCCTCTATCCTTATACCACTGCATGTGCGTCAATATCACATCACAATAATAACTCGCACCACAAGTGCCCATATGTCACAACTTGCCAAATATCGATAATATCAATGTTTCCACAAAAATAGTCCATGGCTCCACCACAACGTGTATAAGAATATCAACAATAATAATGAATGTAAATTCTCAACAAGAAAGATGTCTTCAACGTGATAACGCCTTTCACAACTTCAACACCAATAACTTAATAACGAGAAAGATAATGTGTAACCACAATACTAAATAAGAACAACTCACATTAAAAGAGATAACATATACCGATGACTTCAAATATGGCTTTACTATATTTTATGTACGAGTACATCCGAGCATAGGAAGCACGAGGCAGGGATTTGATGGGGGTACGTCTTTATATTCTTCTTCGAATGTCATCTTCCAAAGTACAACTCCGAATAGGATACCTCACAAAACAAATAAGACAAATATATTAGTGAAATAAGGTAATATAAATTAAACTAAAGTAAATATGTTTTTGGAAAACAATGCTTTTGAAAATGTTTTTGAAGATATTTTTAGAAATGTTTTTTGAAAATAGTTTAAAAATAATATAGGAGGCTCAGATAAATTATTTTGATATCCATCTAGACATGAGAACGAGAACCGCCTCGATTGCGACTCCGGTGGCCAACCGTGTCGCCCTCCAATGGTTGTTGGTTCATCGCATTCTCGTCTTTTTCTTTTCCGACGTTTTCATCATCGTTTCGTTATTATAGGGCTCAGTCAAGATGGCCATTCGGGGTGTTGTGGCCTCAAAAACAATATTCTCATCGGCCTTTCAGTGCAATTTCATTCAAATCAGTATATCTATACAAAGCATAGTCTGGGTTTTATCTTTTCACGCGGGCAATCAAAATTCTATGAACAAAACAGTTACGTCCAAAAACAAAATGATGGAATGTCTGATCAAGAAAGGAAAAAATCAAATAAGGCATCCAAGATAGAGCAAAATTTCATGACAGTCAACCGAACCCACATAGACCAATAAAAGTTTAAAGGGGGTCATAACAATGTTGAACTATAAACAACAAGACAAACAATAAAGAGGTAAACCCAGATCAAGAAAGCGGCCTAACGGAGATACAAATAGTAGTCACCGAAGAAATCTCCGGTAGAGAATGCAGGCAACATCACCGGATAGTCAGCTCAACGTAATAGAAGAAAAGCCAAAAACAGTTGATTAAATGGCCACACCGGAGAAACAATGAAAGAGACGAACACAAGAGGCAGCTGAAAAATTATTTCGGCCAGATCTAGTTATTTCGGCGGATCTAAAACATGCAAAAAGTGACAAAACAATTAGATAAAATGGGGAAGGGAAGACAAAGACAATAACAAACGGGTGGCTTATGGTCGCTAGGAGGCAGTCATCCGCCTGCAATAAACAAAATCGAGGACGCAAAGGGGAGATATAGATAGAGGCATCATAGGGACAGCTGTCAGTAGCAAAAATAAGGAGAGTGGCTTGCCAATGCCAGCCTGTCGGAGGTCCACCGCCTGCGGAAATGACATGGAATGAAACGGCCGTTTGCTCTCTTAAAAAACGAGAGAGTTGAGAGCTTTTTCCAAAAGAGAGAGGCGACTGAGTGTCTAAAAGTGAGGGGTGAGAGATAATTATTTAGGGTTTTGGACATTTATATTACAAGATTTTATAAGACAAAATATAAAAGTAAAATGCCCAAATTAAAATATGTGGTTCTCCTTTTTAGTAAAAATAAGTGTAAAAATAGGGAAGAAAACATGTGAAAAAAATTAAAAGAAGGTCATGTCACATCAGTCACGTCAAGTCACATCAACTGACTTGTCACATCATGATGTCTTGTCACATCATGGTATATTATCACATCAGGTGTTGACACGATATTGAATTTGACCAGACTCGATCTGTATTTTGAAATAAACTCTACCGACTTCCATGTAATTAAATAGACTTTGCCACAAATTAAAATATGATTATTCAATTGAAAAATATGACTTGTAATATTTATTAAATATTAACTACTACAATAATAGTGTAGTAATTATTACTTATATTTTTGAAGGATAACAAATTGATAAAAATCTTAGTATTGGAAAATAGGACGATTATCAATAAATTATTTTATTTTTTAAGAAAAATGCACTAAAATTGTAGTACCAATTGCAATAAAATGTTAAAATTCTTTATATTTTATAAAATAGGAATAATTATCAATAAATTGCATTAGAGGAAGATAATGTGCATAAAACTATTTTTTATCATTTTTTGATTACGAAGCCTGTAGAAATTAATTTTAAATACGGAGGATCAAAATTGAGTGCGAACAACTTGAAGCACATATATTACATTTCCTTCATCCGCTCATACGATATTGCGCACTCCGTATCAGCTATGCGCTGACAGTTTGTGATGTTGTGGATGGGCTACGAGGAGGCCATGGATGCTCAATCATTGTCTCAATGTGTTGTCCAGACTGAGGATGGGGATGTGTTGATAGATCTCTCAGTTGTTCATGTGTGGGGTGCAGCGGGTTCTGGCATCTTATGGTTGGTGTTGTACGAGCTAGGAATGTTTGTATTGTGGATCTTCGGATGATATGTCCTATGGCTTCACGCCAAGTGGGGGAGTCTTCTATCAACAATCAAATTGCATGTTCATGTGTTATATCAGTTCTTATATATATGTATATATATATATATATATATATATATATATATATATATATATGTATTGTATTGAAGGATTTCCTCGAAATTGTATATGGCTAGGGTGAGAGATTTTCATGGTACAATGTTGGGACTTGCGGTGTTTCTATATCATTATTAATCCTACATTTCAGTATCAGAGAGGTTAGAGAAACAACTTCCGATTCACATAAGGTCTCTTCAGAACGGGTATTTTGGTTGCAATATTATTGGGTGCTACAGAGCAAATATAGCGGTTCATGGGCTTTCGAATGATGTGGTTCGTGCTAGGATCTCCTCTAGTGAGCTTTGGTTTGAGATCATTGTGTACCGACAAGGGAACGGGTTGACTTGAAGACAAGTCGAAGAGGATTCGAAGAAATGGGTCAGCTCAATAGTGTTAGGTTAGCATAGAAACAAAGGTAACTAGTTCTTTTGGTGTGGTAATGCTTCACCAGCATTTTGTGGCAATACTCTTGGGTTTGATGGCTTGCGTGACTTGGTTGAGCTGGGGTAATTCAGTTTCGTTGACTTGGTGGTGTGCGGACGGGTCTCGAAGAGTTCTTGATAGTGTCGACCATGACTTGAGCTAGATGTCTACTACCTGCATAAGGAACATGTTGCATGTTACAATTTTCACTTAGATGGGGTCAGGAGTTCTAGACAGCATTGACGATTTTAGATGTTTAGAATAATGCTAGCATTATTTGATACCACCTAAGAAGGGTGTGCACTCCAGAAGGCGTACTGTGTTTCTACTTGCAGATGCCTGACTGGTATTACTGTAATCGCCTGATTGTTTGACTTTTGATCTCTAGATTTTGCTTTGTCGCACGAAAGAATTATGTAAGTGTTTCTCGTAGGCTGACCGTATGTTATGAATATGCTAGTCATTTGAGTAGCGTAGTTGGGATCGGATATGGAGATTCTGGCATTCTAAGTATCAGAAGACTAAGAAGAGTCTCAAAGGCAGCTGTTTCCATAGTTGCGGGCGGTATTTGTATGCTAAGAGGTTGGCGACTAAGGATATGTGCTATAGATATGTTATTGTTGGCTTTTCAAAATCTATCCACCTCTTTCGGAAGGATAAGAATTGATATGGAGGACACTGGTAGGCCTAATGAGAATGTGTATTCTACACCGAGTAAGACCTTTTTACTCAGCACAACTATTGTAGTGGGTGTTGTCATTGGTTGGAGTCGACCTTATTTGTGTTCTGATATGTTCTATGTGTTACTCTTCTACCACACGATGGGTTGTGATACTATTGACTATTTATATATTAAGTGGTATTGTTTGGGCTTTGTGGTAGAATTCGAGCGAGATAGCTTCTGGGGTGTCGAATGATTGATTGCGCCTTGGGTATGGCCTTCTTGTTTGTGGTATACATATTGTGATACCCGTTTATCCATGGTTATGGTCATGCGCCTTGTGTATTTGTTGAATATTACGCATATGGTTATTGATTGTGACACCCATGCCTCGAGGAAGTCCATGTGGACCGCTGTTTGGATCTATTCGCACATCGCAACGACGTTATGTTAGGATATGATCCTCTATTCTCATTTCACATGTTTTTGTTTCTCCTTTGTGAGATGGGTTCATAGCATTGCTCTTTGTGGTGGTATCTAATAAACCATATGGAGTTTCTCTCATTTGATTCTCTTTTCATCATTTGGGTACATCCGGGTTGTTTCTTGTTGGTGCACGGATTGCACGGTGTGTAGATTTAGGTGGTATTGGTGTGGCTTGTTATAGAGCAGCTTGTATTTGATAAGATAAGGTTATTGGACCTGGAACGAGTGCTATCGGATTTGATTACGGTATGTTTGGAAGAATAATATCATTAGTCAGCTCAGAATTTGTTAATGGTACTTATCAGGCGAGAGAGCTCTGCGACTTATTGACCTGATGAGTGTTTATGAGTTTCTGCGTGTTTCTTTTATCATCGACACTGTGTGAAATTGGTTACCGGTACCGAGCCTGTTATTAAGTAGCTATTGCGGTTGGAAGTTATTTCCACGAGTATCTCAGTTATGTGGTATATCATGTGGTTACATTGGGTTATGATTATGTTTTGATTTGGCTTGTTCAAACTTATATAGTGTATAGATGCGAGAATCGGGTCTTGTAATGGATCCCAGATATTTGAAAAATCTGACTCTAAGGTTTATGGGCTAAGGTTGCAGTAAGGATCTTCAGCTTGGTGATGGTATCCAGCTTATATGGATTGGGGTGACCCACGGGTAGGTGCATGAGGAGGTTATACAATAATTTGATGGCTTTGGAACCACTCTTGGTACATTCGAGGACGAATGTATGTTTAAGTGAGGGAGAATATAACGACCCGACCGGTAATTTTGAGCATTTGAATGCAATTCGGTGGTTTAAGGTCTCGAGTAGCTTCTTATGTTGTATTACGACTTACATGTATTGTTGGTTTTGGTTTTTCAGTGATTAGGAACTTATTCGAAAGAATGATTCTCATTTTAGAAGGTTTAAGATTGAAAGAGTTGACCAAGTTTGACTTTTTTCATATCTGATCTCAGATCGGTGTTTTCATGGCTCTTCTAGGTTCGCATCGTGATTTTGGATTTGGGCGTATGTTCGAAATCAAATTTTGAGGTCCCTAGGTTAATTTGACTTATTTTATCGGAAGTTGGAAATTTAAAGGTTTCGAATTTTCCTAAGTTTGACCATGGTTTGACTTTATGGCTATCGGGTTCGGATTTTAGTTTTGGGACTTGGAATAAGTTTTTGATGTTATTTGAAACTTGTTTGGAAATTTGGCATCCCTTTGAGTTGATTTGATAGGAATCAGATGCAATTGTATTTAAGAAGTTCTTGAGTTTTATGTAAATTTGATGTGTTTTGGAGGTCTGAATCATGGTTTCGGATGTTATTTTGATTGATTGATCGCGTGAGCGAGTTCGTATTATGTTTTTAGACTTGTGTTGATGTTTGGTATGGAGATTGAGGGCTCGAGTGAGTTTCGGATGCGTTCCGGATAGTTTGTAGAGGGTTCAGCTGGTTCAGGTGTTCTGTTCTCACATTTGCGAGGTTTTTATCGCATTTGAAAGATCCTTCTCGCTTTTGCGATGTTGGGCTGGGAAAAGGGGGTGTTCGCATTTGCTAACAATTCCATCGTATTTGCGATGGCCCCTAGGAAGGAGAGGTTCCGCATTTGCAACATTTCATGTTGCTTTTGCGAAGATCCCAATTCTCGCATTTGCGAGATTTTTTTTGCATTTGCGACTTCATCAGGTTGGGTCAGATCAGTAGCTTGTTTATGTCACGCCCCAAACTCAGGGAGCACGACCGATGCTCAACCGAGAGAACCTGGCCGAGCAAGCCTATTAGACTTACTTCTACCCAAACTCATCCATTAATAAAGAGGAGATGTACTCCATTAATCAATCACTGAAAAGATTTTATTAACAACTTCCTTTTCATTCCCATTAGTAGCTTCATTCATAATATCCAAAACATTACGAGTTTATAGAATTAATGAAAAAAATAATTTCTAAGTACGAACATTTCTAGTTGAATTCCCAACATCAACCATAACCCACAACCTGTCTACGGAGCCTCTAAGTACAATAGAAGAGTAATATGGAAATGCCGGCAACAAGGCCCCGGCTATACCTCAAAACACTGTACATGAGAAACAAAAGATACATGACCCCAAAATGAAGTGGGGCCCACCAAATCAGCTGAAAAAAGTGTACTGCTATCACTGATCAATGCCGCCTGCTGAAGCACCACCTGCATCCATTAAAGATGCAGCGCCCCCGACAAAAGGGACGTTACTATTGTCGAATAGCACTAGTATGTATAGCTAAAACTCCTCTTTCAAAATAGAATGCCCATATAAGAAAAGGCAACACATAGAAACAACACGTTACAATCAACAATATCCAAACGTCCAGTTAAAACATAATAATTTCCAGAATACAAACTTCATATATAATTTTGGTGGGAGATCATTAGCACCGATATACCACCGTCTTTGTTAGCACCGAGTCCGATCACACTCGATCGACTAGGACATCTCCCCACGAACAATGTTGTTTGACATGTGATGCGAAAGAAAGTTGTTACCAAGAGTAGTACCACCATATGCGCAATATGGCATCTGATCTCCACCCGATCAGCTAGGCCGCCTTCCCATATATGCCGTGCGGGTTGATTTGCAATCAGAAATATCATAAATACAATTGTACTCACCTAAACATCTTTTACATTGTATGAATTCTCATTAGTATTTTCAGTCATTCACAACGAGAATATTTCCTTGGCTCATTAGGCCATTCACAAGATTCTTTATTCCTGGCACGATGGCAGTATTTCATATTCCACACTTTCACCTCTTTCAATTTCAAAGATCACCATCAAGTACCAACATGTAAGATATTTTAAAAATCATATACTTCAAATCCATTTGAAATGGAAACTTCAAACACAAATGGTTTCTTCCCAAAAAAATGAAGCATACCAACCAACAGTAGAAACACACATGAAAAATCATAAACAGTCAATACACCATTTACTCTGGCAATACTCTCCCCCAGAAATGACAATGTACAGTTTCAACACATGAGTATATAGAACTTGAATCACTCTGGATATATTTATAAATCAAAGCATTAGTTAAAGCAGCCACTAATGGGCATGAATTTAGTACAAAAGCTTTTAGACAATTCTATCCTTCATTAAAACACGACTCAAAGCCATAGCCTATTAATACGTAACCCACACTCTGAAACTTACAGAAACATTATGGAATTCAATTTCAAGAGAGAAAGTTTAGCCAACATACCTCAATTGCGCTTCTTTAGACTCTACAATTTTTCGGAATCCTTAGCAACCTCAATAATTGAACCCAAAATTAGGAAAATGCTCATGGTTCTAGTTCACTTCTTATTTTTCCCACTCTTTATCACATGCATGCAAGATAAACAACCCTCACACACATGGACCAACTTATTAATACCCCATTATAGCTATGTTTGAAATTAAGAGCTGGGGTGATGAAGTCTTACCTTTTTGGAGGAAGAATTTGGTACTCTACTTGAATATTTCCAAGCTTTGAGTAATGATTGAAGATCAATTTGATAAAAACTTAGACCCTCCCTCTTGAACCCTCTCTCTCTCACACTAGAAACATCTAAAAATGAGCTCAAAATAGACCTAACGGGTATTTTAACGGAATAGGGGTCGGGTTATAAACTAAAAAAATGGGTGCCCCGACACAGGTATGCGGTTGCATATGCGATCGCATAATGGTTATGCGGACTGCAAAGTGACCGCAGAAATGGCCCTCAGGGGCCTGAACATACGGCCCAGGTATGCGACCAGTATGCGGTCCGCATACTCGTTCTGCAGTCGCATAATGCACAGCAGAACACCCTCCGCAAAAACTCAAGAGGGATTATGCGATAGATATGCGGTCCGCATATCATTTATGCGATCCCATAATCGGCCGCAAAACTGACCTCAAGTTGGCCAAACTTACTGCTTCACTCTGCGGCCATTATGCGGTCCGCAGAGTGATTATGCGGCCACATAATGGGTCACATAAATGTGCTTTTCCGCCAAAAAGTTTCCTTTACTTTCCGGTGCATTGTTCAACCCAAAACGTCCGAACTGCTAAGCCTACTATAAGCCTCAAACATGTAAGCCTACTCCGTCATCACGAAACCTTGAATTCACTTGCAAAAATTACAGGGCTTTACACTGAAATACTTCAATTTTTGTTTTCCGAGGTGTTACAGTTTATAGCTGAGTATTTCGGGACTTAGCCTCATTTTATCACCCTTTGAGCTCTAAACTTGGTGGGAGGCGATTTTGTGGAGAGGTTTTCATACATAACTATTGGGTAAGTGATTTTAATCAATTTCCAACTATATTAATACACTAGATTTAACATCAAATCTATGAGAATCAAATAGGAAATTTGGGGATTTTTGTCGAAATGTTGAAAAATGAAAATTTGGATTTTGAGAGTCGATTTGGACTCGGATTTGAAAACAAAACACATATATAGACTCGTAGGGTTATGGGTAGTCAGAATCTACCCTTGGACCCGGGTTTCGACCGGGCGAGCCAGTTTACCTTTGGGAAAATGTGTAAAAATCATAGATTTATCTATTGTAATTAGTTTCTCTTGCATTATTTGATGTTATTAAATCGTTTTTGTTAGATTTGAGCCGTGCAAAGGTGAATTTCAAAGAGAAACCTATTATTGAGTGTTGATTTGGCCTAATTGAGGTAGGTATGTTGCCTAACTTTGTTGGGGGGGGGGGGGGCCTCCC